>JADFUC010001033.1:0-42739 GCA_019722365.1 Lithospermum erythrorhizon | reverse complement strand
GTGCATTGCTGCTTGCCCATACCCCATTCGCTATGGGCGCATTTTTGTATTTGTGTCAGTTGACGGTGATGCTTCAAATAGATATTTGGATCTATTTGAGTGCTCGTGTGTCTTAGAGCGTAGGGCGACAGGCAATAGATCCTCATACCAAGTTGTTTTTTATTGTAGTTCGGATTCCATTATTTGTTGTTACTCGATTTCGCATCGGGTCGATATTGACATTTTGTACTTTGGTCGACATGGATGCCGGTTGTTTTGTTTGGTTACTTAAATACCACGATGGATTATTTTCTTAAAAAACTGTTCTTTTCTCAAATGTATATTGTTTTTATTTGGGTTTAGGAACCGGTGAGTTTTTTTACATTTGAGTCATCCATCGACGTGGACTCGTGTCCGTGGATTTGGATGATTCTAACTTCATGGCCGAATCTCGGGCGGGTCATTACACAAATCCAACTCTAAGTCCAAGACCAAGTCAAAGACCAAGATCAAGTCTACACAACCACGAGATCAAGGCTGCTAAGACATCCCAGGTCAGACCATATCCAAGTCAAAGATCATATCTCATGACAAACCTATATCCAATCTAGAATCACACAGATCTAGACATCTATATTTTTATTTCATCGAACCTATTATGCAAAATTCAAAGAAGCATCCAGATACTGATATATAACTACTAAATGATACGAAGCTAATAGTAATTAAAATATATTTTTCTAAAAAGCTACACCAAAAATTGAGAAATATTATTTTGAGTTGAAGCACAACTATTCACACGATTATTTCCAGTGTTGTTGTTATTTTATTTTGGAGAATGAAGACATATTATTTTGATTTGAAGCACAATTATTCACAATATTATTTTTCCAAAGTGTTGTTGGAATTTGATTTTGGCTTATTTCTTCTATTGTACTAAATTTGCATGTATAATGTAACGCGAATAAAGATTTTATTATTTATAAGTATGCACACCAATACAATAAAATCCTTTGGGGAAACCCTTCTAGGTACAAAGAAGATTTATCAAATCGATTGAGCTTCGATTATCAATCTATTGGTCTCTAAACGATTGTCGATCGCTTCAGACGGTGGATTTGGACTGATATAGTCTTGGATTTGACTCGACTGGGATCGGGGTGCCGTGGATCGAGGCCGGATTTGTGTACGGACCGCTATGTAATCGTAAGTCAAGGCCGATTTGAAGCTGACCATTATGTGATCCTAAGCTGGACATGGATTTGTGCTTGGATCGTTATGTGATTTTAAATTGGATAGGAGTCTGGACCTGTGTGATTCTACACTGGATAGAGACTTAGTCTTCACCTTGGTCTTCACTTGATATGGTTGGGAGTTAGCGCCTTTAGCCTTACCCTCGTGCTACTGTCAGACTCGATTCGCCTTGTATTACTTGGGTCGAGGGACGAGTCTTTAGACATGGGTCGAGGACGAGACCTCCTGTTTTTGGATACGTGTCTAGCTTGGGCGCCTTTTACCGCCTTGATCCCGCATGCTAGGATCGAAGTTCGTGCTTAAAGGGCCTACCTCATCTTCGTGCTATCCTATGTGGATATGGTTGTTACCGTGGAAGAGGGCGCTCAGAATAAATCTGCTCCGTATTTAGCATATTGTAATATTATTTGGGGTTAGAAATTTAAATTTATGTTAGAGTTGTGTTGTTAAACCGAGACGAGAAACTAAACCGAAAACCGAACGAGAAAGTGAGCAACTCTTGAGATATTTTTGTGCGGACCCCACGTGGCTTTTTATAGTTATCCAAATGCCTTATCATCATCCAAATCTTCTTCTTCTTCCATCAAGAGGGCCGAACTCCCTCCATCATTTTCCCCTCAAAATTTTCTTCCATTTTCTTCCTCATTTGGCGAGCTTTGGTCCTAAAATTTCCTGGAGAGTTTCCCCGAGCCATTCTCTACGTGTTGAGGTAAGAAAGTTCGAATCTTTTGGAGTATTTCTTGA
This sequence comes from Lithospermum erythrorhizon, assembly GCA_019722365.1. Taxonomy (NCBI): domain Eukaryota; kingdom Viridiplantae; phylum Streptophyta; class Magnoliopsida; order Boraginales; family Boraginaceae; genus Lithospermum; species Lithospermum erythrorhizon. The sequence goes on along the minus strand of JADFUC010001033.1, from coordinate 40,762 downwards.
GTTTGAGGATGTTGACTTTTTGGGAATTTGAGTTGACTTTGAGCTTTGATGTTTATTATGTTATAGAATTGTCATTTAAGCTTAGATTATCGTATAAGAGTTGATAATTACTTCCATTTAATGGGTTGAAAATGCTGAGGATTATAGTTGACGCTTTTGTTGACTTTTTTCTAAAATGGATTTTAAAATGATAGAAGTGTACTGAGACTTTATTTAGGCTTCTGTTTTGGAGGTGTAAGTTGTGATTTTTAGGTGATTAGAGAATGTCTGGATATTACAAGTTTTGTAAGTTGATAGCGAGTTGATTCGAGATTAAAGATGGTTAGAAATGATGATTAGTTGTTAATATCGGAACGCCGAGGGCCTTTGGAACTAGTAATTGGCTCGATCATTAATAGGGAAAGGCTAGAACTCGTTGGAAATAAGGTGATAGACGGAACTTTTGTCATTATTTTGGGGTATCGATAATAGATTATATATGCAGAACTATATTACTAGTTGTGCTATATAGCAATTATAATTCGAATGCTTTAGGCGCTGATCGTGGAAAGGTCCGCTGCTCGATTGCGCGAGATTTTGTTTAGCTAGCCGAGGTGAGTATCTAATCTCACGGGTGTCGACATTAACTATTTCGACACGGATATGTATGTTTATATATATATGATTTTGCGGTTGAATTATATGTTGATGGGTGCATTGTGGGTTCGGGCCAAGCAGGCTAGAAGTTTGTGGTCTATGAGTCGCATGTGTTTTGGAGGGAGTTGTTGAGTCGTATTAGGAAGAGTTGTATATGCGAGCGATGTTGCCGGCTGAGTTGTTTGTCCGGGTATCTTGCTTCTGCCTTAGTACGACGGGCGAAGCTGCCTCTACCTAGTAACGACTCGGTGATTGCTTCGCACTGCTACGAATGGGGCTTATAGCTTATGTCGATGGACATAAGTTTCTCCCCGCAGTTGAGGCTGATTATATGCGCATTAAGTTGTAGAAACCCTCGGACTTATATTGAGTTGTAGGATTGCTGAAATTTTAAGTTGTCGAAATGGGATAGAGTTAAGTCGAGTCGATATTATTGTTGAGTTGTTGAGTTGATACTTATTGTTGAGTTTCCAAGTGAGTTGATACTATTGTTGGAGTTGGTTGAGTTGTTGAGTTGTCTAGTCGTGGTGTTGTGGTGTCGCCGCTGTCAGGATAGAGTAGGGCTCATCAAGTTGTGCGTGTTGCTACGCTTCTCGAGATATACGTATGTTATCATGATTGCCATCATTTTGGATAATTCTGCTAGTAATAATTTATGACCATAAGGAAAATGATAACGACATTAAGCAGTGACTTTATATTAAGATCCTAAGTTGAATAATATCATATACCACTCTATTTATCGTGATGCAAATATACACCTTTGATACACTATCAAGGCAGATCGAAGTTGATTTCATTCTTGAGATATGTATATTCACTAAGCTTCGCAGCTTACACCCTATTCGCTATGGGCGGCATTTTTATTGCCAGGTTGACAGGTGGTGTTGATCTATCGGCAGTTTCTTCGTGTGCTTGTGCAGTAGAGCGTAGGTGAGCGGCGGTGGCAGTGGTCCTCACAGTCTCTTTATGTTTGTTGGTTTTGTGGTTGTTGTCTGTATAGTTGTTATTTTGAAATACTTGTGGTTGTAGGTTGTTGGTATTGGTACCTCAAGTTATGTTGTAATGTTGGTTGTTGATATGTGGTTGGGAATACCACGAAGGATCATTTTTCTTAAAAGTGTTGTCGTTAGCTGTATATTGTAATAGGTTGAAGAGCCAAGACAAGCCTCTTCAAAATCGAAGTCATCCATCGACAAGGACACCGGTGTCTAGGATTTGGGACTATTCTAACTCAGGGCGGCATTTAATTCGGCTATGGTCAGTTATTAAAGTTGCCTTAGCACCTTACTCCCGTATTTTTGACAGTAGATTGTGGGCTATGCAAATTATATCATGTCTCGATTTACTTATAGGGGTATTTCAGGGCTTAATCTTGTAGTGATTTGATTTATTTGTGAGATCTGACTTTATCAGATTCTCTTCAATTTTTGCGTCGTTCTAAATTACTACGCCAGGTAAGTAATTCAACCCGACTCTTAATATTAGGCGCCTATTTCGTTTTGTAATTGAATATTTTTTGTAAGCTTTTTCTACTTTGTTCCTCACAATTTAAGCACCTGGCTTAAGCTTTTAGGTTGAAGATTTTAGTGTTTTTGGTGATTTCAGGTGGTTTTCACCTAAAAAAGCAAAAGAAACTAAAGAGATTTTCTAATGGAGAAATAATTTTAGAGTCAGTTATATACTAAATTCGGCCAGAGAAATACCTTCAGAGCTGTTTATATACCTTCAGGCTTTTAGGCTTTCGGGCTTTCTTTTGATTGGTTGATCCATGAACACCGGATGGCATATTAACCATTGATTTTGGTAGGATCTGGACTGTCAATATTTTTTGGAAAGTGCCACTTTATAAGGTAATATATAGCGCCTATTTCATGAAGGAATAGAAGACTTATATTTTTTATAATAAACACATTTACATCTCGAATTCCTCGATATTTCCTTTTGATTTGCCAATTCAGTTCAGAACTTCCAAACCTCTATTTCGATTTTTAAAACTAGGCTTAATTAATATAAAATTCTTATTTTAACTTCAATTAATTTTTGGGGCTTGTTTTCCGGAAACCTTATTATTTACGTGTGTACCCACTCCACCCCAAGTCGGCCGCCCGAGGCCAAGCATCATTAACAACCTGTATACTGCAGTCACCAAACGATGGATACAATAACAACATAACTACCGACATTATCAAAATAAAGCTCCTATTTCCATCGTGGTGTTCCAACAGCATATCCAACAAAAAATAACGGACAAATGTAACACAAATCCAAAAATACATCATAAGGAAAGTATTTACAACACTCGCTAATATAATACAACCCACCAGCCTCAAATATACAAATTCTTCAACAAAAAAGAAAATGACCGATGAGGACTTCCTATGCCACCACCGCCTCACCTATGATCTCCACTGCCAGCCAAAGAAAACCGCTTCCTCGCCCACCTCAACGATCACTCCTAGAAACCTAGGGTACTTAAACGCCCGCCCATAGAGTATCAGGAGTCATTTATTGCCGGGAGTGAATACAAATACCACGTATCGATTCCATCATATATATATGCTTATATATATATAAATATATATCATCATATGCACACACATAAATCGTGGTACTAAAATAACTGGCCCACATATCACATAGATTTCTCTTATACAATGTTACACGACGCTTTTACACATGAGATTATATTCATAACTAATGCGCATTCATTTAAGTGGAAACAATCTCAATACACAAAGTCATCAAGGAGGAATCCACCTCCACGATAATACACATATGAGGAATCCACCTCCAAATAATACATATACGAGGAATCCACCTCCAAATAATAATACACATACGAGAATCCACCTCCAATACAATACGAGGACTCCAAATAATCAGGATGGGGGCCTCCACCACCATCCTCCCCACCGAGGTTGGCTATCTCCCTCAATGTGCATATATCACACCAAACCTCCCGAATCCACCTGGCTACCCACACAATATGCACACCACACCAAACTCCTCCCGGTCGGGTCACCATCACCGCAAATAACACATAGCACCAAGCACAACCGCACACAGCCATATCAATAATAATACGAAAGACACAGCCACACATAGCACACACACTAATAATACCACAATTTCATAACATGAATTATATCCAAAACTATCTCATAATGTAACTCATAATATCAATTATGTCATAACATGCTTCATAATCATATTATCTCATAATGTCAATCTCTAAATTCAATATTTCATAATATGCATCATAAATCAAAGCTTATACATAGTATCAATCATAATCACACAATAACACACATATCAAAATAATCCTAAGATAACACACATGCAAAATATAACATAATATATATGAAAGGTCCCTATCGTGAGATTTGTACCGAGCCCAAAAGTAGTAATGATATCTCTACGCAGCCTCAGGCTAGATCCAAAGCTCAACTCCTATTAAAAAAAAATTATATATTATAACACATTCCTGCGTAATAACTTTCACTTAACGCCTATATAAAACCCCGGCCCTTTCACGATTCAAATTTACAACTCTTAGCAATCCTCCTATTCCCAAGATTGATATACAGTTCTAACATTCCAACATAACTATATTCCAATCGCCAACCTCGAAAAAATCTCAATATTCGCTATCACCTTTATTACCCCAACAATAACATCTTAAGCACATTCTAATCAATCTAGAAATAAATTAACAACTAATTAACCCATTAAATACAACCTCCAATTCAACACTAATTACCATACGAACTTTTCCAAACTTCCTCAACCAAATCTCTACCTATCCATATCCAAACCAACAATTCTATACCCAATTCAACTATATTAAAGTCCTCTAACCTCATATTACCATTTAAAGTCAATTTAAGAAAAGTCAATAAAAGTCAACATACAACTTTACACCACTCTCTAACCCCCATTAACTACTCAAAATTTAATTCCCTCACCGATACTCGATAACATTTCTATACCATAATACATTCGAGATCTAAAAGTCAACAAATCCAAGAAAAAGTCAACTTTAAAAACTCAAGAAATATCCCAAAAGATTCAATCTTTTCTACCTAGATGTGATGAGGATGATGAGGAGAAGAAAATCCACCTCAGCTTTGATCTTGAGTTTAAGCGACAATCGACAGAGAAAATGTGGAAGAAAATTTCGGTGGGGGGAAATCAAGAGAACAATCGGCCAAGGAGGGGGGAGGGAGCAGAAGATTTGTGTGTTTGGAAAATGATGAAGATGATAAGGATATGAGATTATTTTTAAAATGACTTAAGGCCCCGCTTTGGTCTCGGCTTTATTTCTCCACTTTTCGTACTTAAATTGCAATGAAACCGATTCCAAAAGTAAAGTTTTCCATAACATAAATTACTACTCATATAATACAAGTCTCGATACATCGATTTTATCCCGAAATCATTTATACTATCACCGGGTCCCACCACAAACCGAAATATACAACCAACCGACTGCTTCATTACTCAACTTCGAAATTTTAAATTTACTCCCGAAATACTCCCACCGAGAAACTTATATACTATCAACATAATATTAGTAAGTGAACGGTTATTTCCATTCTACCCACCTTGGCGTGTACTTCGCCCTCGAAATTTACCTAACACCCACGCCGCCCCCCATACCAATACACTTGTCCAACCTCATAGTAATTCATACTACACATATTATAGTACAAAGTTTAAGAACTAACCTTCGTCTCAAGCACGCTGATATTGACTTCCCCGATATCCTCCTCTGCTCCTACGTAGCCTTCCTCCACTCGTTGATTTCGCCACAACACCTTCACTAAAGCCACAACTTTATTTCGCAACACTTTTTCCTTACGATCAAGAATTTCACCGGTTGCTCTTCATACGTAGTCCTCCCCTAGCTCCACCGGGTCGCATTCTAAGATACGGGATCTGTCTGGGATATATTTCCTCAAACATGACACATGAAAGTATATTATGAATTCTGTCCAATGCTGGAGGCAACGCCAAACGATAGGCCACCGACCAACTCGCCCACAATCTCACGGACCAATATATCGTGGACTAACTTCCTCTCTTCCCAATCTCAACACAATCTTTCCACGGGATATTCTCAAGAATACTTTATCACCAATTTCAAAGGTTAAATCCACCTCGGCGACGATCCGCATACATCTTTTGTCTATCCCGCGCCTACTTTCGATGTTGTCAGACATCAATTTTATTCTCTCCACCCGACCTTTCCACCAACCTCGTAACCGCATACACTTTTCTATCTCCTACTTCATTCCAACAACCGAGTCCGACATTTGCTGACGTCAAATGGTGCTATCCCAATACCGGGCGTGGAAACTATTATTATATGCAACTCCATTTTAGGCAATTCATCATCTCCACTCCCCTGCAAAATTCAACACACAAAGCCCGCAACATGTCCTCCAATGTTTGAATTGTTCTCCGATCAGTCCATCCGACGCTGATGAAACGATGTACTCAAATCACCCCGTCCCCATCGCTTCTTGAAACTTTTCCAAAAATCCGAGGTGAATCGGCATCTCGACCGACACAACGGATACCGCACTCCATAATCGCACACCGTCCACATACAACCTCGCTAACCGCTCGTAGACCGCGAAGTCGATTTAATTGGTAAGAATGAGTCGATTTTTGACAAATTTATCAACTATCACCCAAATGCCATCATTCTTTTCTCAACGCCCTCGGAAGTCCAAAACAAAGTCCATCGTAATATGTTCCTCAAGTCCACTGAATGTGAAGGGGTCGCAATAGCCCCGGCCGGATGTCGGTGTTCTATTTTCACCTCCTGGCTGACAAGTCGACATTTTGATACAAATTCAAAGCACTTCTTCATGTTGGGCCACCAATACACGCCTTAAGTCTCTATACATCTTTGTACCACCCGGATGCATACTATATGGAGTATTACGGGGCTTCGCCCAAAAATCTCCTTCTTTTCAACCTGCAGAATAAGGCACCTAATAATCTACCATGCATCGTAGTGGCTCCATCCTCTCACCACAAAGTCCGGACCGCCTCGCTTTTCACCTCTCCAATTATTTTCTCTCGCACTTTCATCTTTCTCGTTGTTCCTCGGGCATTCGATCAAGAAGAACCGGCTCAACTCTTATTTAGCAACAAACCGCCATCGACTCCCAATCCGAATTAACCCCGAAGGCTTCATTTCATTTAATGTACTTCTTTAATCTTCCCTTACTTACCTAACGCACGCCCACCACATTCGCCTTCCCGGATGATTTCAATGGAAACATCATAATTCATAACGGCATCCACCTTCGTCACAGTTCAAATCTCTGTCGGAAGGTATTTCAAACTTCAAAGGACAAGAAAAATTTTGCACACCCCATACAAATAATGCCTCCAAATCTTAAGTGCGAACACAATAGCGTTTAGCTCCAAATCGTAGTTTTTCTCATGATTTTCAAATGTCACATGCATACGCTACTACCTATCATGTCGCATTAGCACATCCCAACCCCTGGATGCGGACGCATCACTATACACGACATAAAGCCATCCCGTCCCCGACGGAAGAGTCAATACCGGGCGCGTAGTCAATTTCTCTTCAACTCATTGAAGCACCGCTCACAATCCTCATTCCAAACAAATGGAACTCCTTTTCTGGGCCACCGGGTCAGCCGGGCGCGGGTAACACCGAGAAGTCTTGTATAAATTCCCATAGTATCCCCGCTAGACCCAGAAAACTTCGTATTTCAGTAACACTCGTGGGTCGTTCCCAATTCATCACAGCTTCAACTTTTTGAGGATCAACACTTATACCCTCTCCTGAAATCACATGACCCAGAAACTGCACTTTTCCCAACCAAAATTCACACTTGGAAAATTTAGCATACAATTCATTTTTCCTCAAAGTCTCCAGCACAATTCTCAAGTGTTCTTCATGCTCTCCCTCACTACCAGAATATATCAAAATATCGTCAATGAACACCACCACAAATTTATCCAAGTAAGAGCGGAACACCCGATTCATAAGGTCCATAACGCTGCAGGGCATTCGTCAACCCAAACGGCATCACCAAAAACTCGTAGTGCCCATATCTTGTTCTAAATGCCGACTTCGATACATCATCCTCCTTAATCCTCAACTGATGGTAGCCTGACCTCAAGTCAATCTTAGAAAATACCCGGGCATCCTTCAATTGATCAAACAGATCATCAATTCTAGGCAACGGATATCGATTCTTAATTGTTACTTTGTTCAACCTGCCTATAATCGAAGAATAATAACTCAAAGATCCATCCTTCTTTCTCTGACAAATAACAATCGAGCAATCCCTAAGGTGAACTACTTGGTCGAATGAATCCCTTTATCCAACAATTCCCAAGAATTGGCGCTTTCAATTCCTTCAACTCCTGTATTTCATTCTATAAGTGCCATGGAAATCGGAGTAGTACTCAGAATTAATTCTAAGTGGAAAACTCCACCTCTCGCACTGGAGGAAGTCCCGCAACTCCTCAGAAACACATCAACATATTCCCTCTCACAACATGCACCTCCTCGTGACGACCTTCTCCTTACTTGTGCTCTAATAAATACGAGCAAGATAACCAACACATCCACTTCTCAAAGATCTTACGGGCAACCATGTTAAATGAGACAAGAGGAAAGAATTTTTCTATCACCTAGAAGAAGATCTTAGATTTTACCAGATCTAGATATTTCCAATCTTCTTAAGATGACAATCTATCACCGCATGATGTCTCCTCAACCAATCCATTCTGCACAGATCAAAATCAAAGCCATCTCAAAAGGTAATAAATCTATTCCAAACATTGATTTTCAATACTTATAGCAATTTCTAAGTACTCCTCATCAATCTTAATGTACTTTCCAATCCGGAGTTAAAATTAGAAGTTGGTCTAGCAAGAATTTCTACCAGTTTAGAATTGTCGCTCGGGGAAAATTGCAGATACTAAAGAATTAGCTCCTTAATCAAACAAGACTTTGCTTCCAACCACACATAAATGTAGAGTAATTGCACCACCCCTGGGAATCCTCGAGCTTCCCGCCGGGTAACTGAGAAACATCTCACCCACTCAGTCCCCGGCACCATCCCGGCTCAAATTCCCAAAGAACCTTACTACCCCGACTACTCCCAACTCCACGCCCAAAACTTCCTCTACCGCCAGATCGACCTCCACGACTTCCCTTGATACCTCCCTCCCGCCGGGCTGCCCCTAGAGGAAATGTGTGCTAGCACCCCACTCAACACTCGTCTCCTGGGACAATCACCGCAATGCCTCTTCCGGGCGACACGATAACACATACCACAACCCCGCCTCGCATTCCGTTACCTCCGTGGACCCGGTTTACCACAACTTAAAACACCCATAGTCACTCGGGCTTCCCCGATAACCTCTCTCGAGATCCTGACCATTTAAAAGACCTCGGCATGTAAACAAGAATGTAATTCCCAGAATCAGTGTAACAAAGAGCACCAACGATTCTCGCCGTAACGGCCGCTGGGCCAGATGGACGCCCCTCAAACCCGTAACTCGACTGCCACCCATCTTGGAAGCATCATATCTTCCCTTTTCTCCCCACTCAACCGGACACTCACAAACCATCTCTACTCAGAAGGCATCATTCACTAAGTTCATGAAAAGTTGTGGTGCCTTATTAATAACCTCAAAAGTGATCTCCCAGCCTCATTCGCCCCTCGACCTCGCGATCCTCTCCCCTCGGGCAGATCGACCTCCGGAAGTAGACCTGCAGATCACCGAATCTTTCTCGTAGTCGGGTTATGTAGTCCCGCTCTCCCTCGCTGAAATGCCTCGATCAATTCTCTCTGGGAAGATGCATATGCACCTTAAGCACAAAGCCTCCCGAAATAATTCCACGAATCGATCCCACAACACCGGGTGTCCGCCTAACCCAATCAAAGACGGTGTACATTCTCCTCCCCACCCACCTCGAAAGGCCCACCAAGCAGACCAGAGCCGCGAATATGGTCCTCAACTCCCATAGGCTCAGCCATACTCTCCAAGTCTCGAATGAACTCTAATGCTCCGATAGAGAATCGGGCCCCAAGAATCGATGGTCCCGCTCGTAAAGCTGGCCAAATAACTTACTCGCGACCCACTTCCTGCCCGGGGCTGACAGCACTCCGTCTCGATCTCCACCAATATTTACTCCCCAATCCCGTGGGCCCCGACACTAGGCTCATCACTACCCACAATGCTGCCGCCCACATTTTCACCACTGCACCTCTACCACCTCTCGCACCTCTACCACCTCGGCACCTCTCGGCAGCCCCCCGTCAAGGCCTCACGCACCTCCGGCAAAGACTCCGAACACCTACGTGGCGGCATCCTCAATGCCTATAAAATAACAAAAGAAAGGAAGGACGTAATCTCACAAAGAAAAAATCCCATATTGACAACTCCCTAACAACTATCAACCTAGGCACATAACCACATTGTGACACCATAAAGACTCTCGAACCTGCTCTCCGATACCAAAATCAGAACGACCACCCCAAGTCGGCCGCCTATAAGATCATTAACAACCCCAGATACCAGAAGTCACCAAACGATGGATACAATAACAACATAACCCGCCGACATTACTCAAAAAATAAAGCTCCTATTTCCATCGTGGTGTTCCAAATGCGACATCCAACAAAATAACTGGACAACGTAACACAAATCCAAAATACAATATAAGGAAAGTACGACAAATGCATCACAATATAATACAACCCACCTGGGGCCTCTTCAAATATACAAATTTCAACAAAAAAGAAATGACCGATGAGGACTTCCTATGCCACCACCGCCTCACTCTATGATCTCCACGCAGCCTCAAGAAACCGCCTCCTCGCCCACCTCAACGACACTTAGAAACTAGGGTAATAAACGCCCGCCCATAGAATGTGGAGTCGCCTATTAAGCCGAAGTTGAATACAAATACTACGACGATTCCATCATATATATGCTTATATATATAAATATATATCATATGCACACATAAATCGTGGTACTAAAATAATCATTCACATATCACATGATTTCTCTTATTAACGTTACACGACGCTTACACACGAGATTATATTCATAACTAATGCGTATTCATTTAAGGGAAACAATCTCAATACACAAAGTCATCAACAAGTGAGGAATCCACCACGTATAATACACACATATGAGGAATCCACCTCCAAATAATACATATACGAGGAATCCACCTCCAAATAATACACATACGAATCCACCTCCAAATAATACACACATGAGGAATCCACTCCTCCAAATAATCGATGGGGCCTCCACCACCATCCTCCCGACCGAGGCTACATTCCCCCTCAATGCATATCACACCAAACCTCCCGAATCCACGGGCTACCCACAATACGCACACCACACCAAACCTCCCTGTCGGGTCACCACTGCCTCCGCAAATAACACATAAAGCAATCAAGCACAACCCATTACGCCCACACACACAAAGACACGCCCACACATAGCACACAAATAATAATTTCATAACATGAATTATATCTCAAACTATCTCATAATGTAACTTTATAATATACTAATTATGTCATAACATGCTTCATAATCATAGTTATTCCATAATGTCAATCAAATCTCGCTTATTTCATATGCATCATAAATCAAAAGCTTACACATAGTATCAATCATAATCACACAATACACATATCGTATCAATCCTAAGATAACACATGCAAAAAATATAACATAATATATACGAAAGTGTCCCTATCGTGAGATTTGTACTCACCTCGAGCCCAAAAAGTAGTAACGACATTCTATGCGCCCTTGTGCTAGATCCGTGCTCAACTCCTATTAAAAAATTATACATTATAACACATTCCGCTAATAACTTCACTTAACGCCTATAAACCCCTCGCCTCACGATTCAAATTTACAACTCTAAGAATCATCCTATTCCCAAGATCGTATACACTTCTAACATTCCAACGTACTCCATACATATTCCAATCGCCAACCTCGGTAAATCTCAATAGATCAGCCATCACCTTATTACCCCAACAACATCTTAAGCACATTCTAACTTTAATCTAGAAATAAATAACAACCACTAACCCATTGCTGTAACCTCCAATTCAACACTAATTACCATACGAAATTTTCCAAACTTCCTCAACCAAATCTCTACCTATCCATATCCAAACCAATAATTTCATACCCAAAACAACTATATTAAAGTCCTTTAACCTCATATTACAATTTAAAGTTAATTTAAGAAAAGTCAATAAAAGTCAACATAACACTTACACCACTTTCTAACCCCAATAACTACTCAAAATCATCGCTAATCCCCTCACCGATACTCAGATAACATTTCTATACCATAATATATCCAAGATCTAAAAGTCAACACAAATACATGAAAGTCACCTTTAAAAACTCAAGAAATATCCAAAAGATTCAATCTTTCTTACCTGGGATGTGATGAGGATGACGAGGAGAAGAAAATCCACCATTGATCTCGAAGCCAAGCCGACAATCTATTTAGAAATGGAAGAAAATTTTGAGGGGGAAATTGAAGAGAACAATCGGCCATGGAGGGGAAGAAAGAGAATGGTTTGTGTGTTTGGATAATGATGAAGATGATAAGGATTGTGAGATTTTTAAAATGGCTTTAAGGCCCCGTTTGGTTCGGTTTATTTCTCCACTTTTCGTACTTAAATTTCAATGAAACCGATTCCAAATGTAAAGTTTTCCATAACATAAACTACTACTCATATAATACAAGTCTCAGTACATCGATTTTATTCCGAAATCATTTATACTATCACCGGGTCCCACCACAAACCGAAATATACCACCAACCGACCGTTTTGTTAAATTCTCCACTACTCAACTTCGAAATTTTAAATTTCACCCCGAAATACTCCACCGAGAAACTTATATACTATCAACATAATATTAGTAAGAAACGGGTTATTTTACCGTGTGTTCATTGTTTTATTGGAATTTCAATCGAAGCCTTAATCACAACGTGTATTTTGTATAATCAATTTCTATCTAATTAATTTAACTAATTCAAAATGAATTTAATTTAACTAAAAATAATTATCAAATTTCCACTGTCTACACTCAACTTCTATACTTTTGTTTCATCCCGCCTCTTATGCAAGCAAAACCTTCCATACAGAATATCAAGGCACTACATTGGCACCTACAAGCATTAGCTTAAATTTACATAGAACATCTTATTTGTATTTCAACGAAGATGGTGTTTATGTAGTATATATTTAAGTGAAGGTAAAAGCAAAAGCCACATTGCGTTCCGAGTTTATATATGGTCTAGTTTATTTTATTAAATAAATGTTGTTATTTTGTTTTCATAATGAGGTTTAAAGCTATTCTATGAATTTTAGGCATTTAGGAATTTATTCTCCTAAGGGTATTGATAACTCTTCTTGGCTAATTCAGTGTTTTAATTATGATAAGTATTTGTTATCTATTTCGCCCTGAATACTATTGACTTCCACGTAGCTATCATTTTTTTCTTCACATATTTGGGGATATATGGTCAGAATTATCAAATAATCAACTTACCGGTTAGGTACATTTCACATTTTTTTTATGTCCATTTTTTCATTCTTTCAATTTAATAAATAATGTGTTAGTTTAAAATTTAAATATACGTATTTTGAGAAAAGAATATCCACTAACTCACAGATGTCGTAAGAAATCCTAAGCGACAAAGTTGAAAGAAATGTATTCAAATACACGTAAAAAGACTAATGAGTTAGACATTAAAAAAATACTAAATCTCGACATAAAATGAAATCTAAGCACATATGAATATATCTACGATGGTTGTCGGGTTAAACGTTGTAGAATAAATTGGCTTACAACCCAATCACCAATGAGTTAGAAAGTAGTTTTTATACCCTAATATATAAATTATTGTATCAAATGTTTGGCTTTTCATGTATGCTTACTATCACGAAGTATGGTAGCAGGTCAATTATACTTCATTCCTTCTTGCTCTCAGTTACATATATTGAAGGCAATCACAATTTTTGTCCATTTTTACCATTTGGGGGGAGGGGGGAATATTGATAAAGAACTGGCTTCAAACAGAAAAGTGGTTTATACATTTCGAGTTCAAGGTCAAATATATCATGATCTACCCGATTTGTAACCTAGTAATAATGGGCCAATGTTCTTTCAATTATATTTTCATCACACGCTAAATGAGGTGAGAAATCGGATGCAAGTTATGGATGATCGAAGTGTTTGTGAAGCTATAGTTAGAAAAATTATGAAGATAATGGAAGAAACCCATATTCTAAGATTTTCATCAGAACACTACAAAAAATTCCATCAATTTATGATGCTCTTATTTATATCTCAAAAGATATTGATCCGGACCGGAATAGGTAATTATTGGCCGGCACGAAAATTGAAACCCAAAATTGAAACCCCAAAATTCAAAACATCCAAAATTAAATTCCTAATTAAAATTCCAAAATTAAAAATCCCCAAAATACAAATCCAACCCTTATTGAAACACCTAAAACTAAAAACCCCTAATATACAAATCGATTTTTAAATAAACATATAAAAAATAAATCATCGTTGACTTCAACCGGAAGATAGTAATAGAATTTAACACAAACATATATAAAAAAAATGTCTAAATCACTCAAGTAATAAACATAACATTATCATAATTTAGGATCTAATAATTACTCTAATAATTTTATTACCATAGTTTCGTGGTCAGTAATAAACATAACATTATCATAATTTAGGATCTCGGGTGGTTCTCTGATTCCGGTCCACTAAACGCACTAAATGCAACAATGGCTATGATTATCTAGATGGACATAAGTGTAGCCATTGATGAATAGGTTTCATCACAGTCAATGCCATGAACTTTCTTAAAACCTTTCGCCACGATCCTCGCCTTAAAGACATGGACGTTTTCGTGCTTTTCTAGTTTCTTTGTAAATACCCATTTACACTCAATAGGAGGAACCCTATTTGGTAAATCTAACAAAAATCAAACCTTATTTTGGTACATAGATTTCATTTTAGATTTGATGGTTCTTAGCCATTTATTAGTATTTGTGCTACTCATTGCTTCCTCATAAGAGGTTGGCTCGTCACGTTTTATAGGGAAAGTTTCAACATACCAACGGTCTGGTTCTCAATGACTCCTATCAGATCTCTTAACGTAAGCTTCACAAACCTATTACCTAAAAAAGAATAACTTGGAAAACTTCCCAAACCACAATTCATGATGAGTTTTCTTTGCTGATTTAGTAATAACCAACTGATGTAGAAGTAATAACCATTACCTAATAAAAAAATAACTTGAAAATTGAAGTAATAACCAACTGATGTAGAAGTAATAACCATTACCTAAGAAGAAATAACTTGGAAATCGAAGTAATAACCAGCTGATTCCTTATGGTATCCAATGAAATATAATTTATCAAATTTGGGTCCAAGTTTGACTTTCGTTAATCTCTTAATGTAAGCTTCACAAACCCATTACCTAAGAAAAAATAACTTGAAAATCTTCCAAACCCACAATTCACGAGGAGTTTTCTTTGCTGATTTAGTTGGAATTTTGTTTAATGTAGTGCAAATCCCCATAAATTAATGGAGAGATCAGATAGGCTCCTCAAAGATCGAACCATATCAAGCAAAGTCCGATTTCTTCTTTTAGACACGCAATTATGTTTTGGGGTTCCGGCTGGAGTGAGTTGGGACATAATAACACACTATCTAAGATGAGTATTGAACTCATGACTTAAATATTCTCTTCTTCTATTAGACCGAAGAATCTTTATAGTCTTGCCCAATTAATTTTGTACCTCATTTTGTAACTCTTAGAATCTCTCAAAGATTCATTCTTGTGTTTCATCAAATACACATAGCCGTATTAACTGTAATCATCATTAATGTTATGAAGTAATCGTAACCACGTCTTGTAGCTGTGTTCATTATCACGTACATAAATTTAAACTAATGAATCCTACTGTTAGGCCGCAACCTTCGGCCTCCATCTGCTACACGTATCCATCTCTCTCTCTCCTTTTCGAGTCCCCTACTTTCCTAGGCGTTACTACACACACGCAAATATGAGAACCACAAACTGCTAGCACCCATGGCACCCACGGGGTTAAGAATTATGCTTATAAAACATCAATAACAACAAATACTTGTAGGCTAAGTGGTTGTTAATATTGGTGTTTCTAACATATAAACAATATTGTAATAATACAATTGGATACGAACCCCATGATCACTACCAGTTGCATAAACAATAATTAAGAGATAAAAAATATGTGTACCGTTCTTCGAGAATAATTATCATAATAACCGTTAGCTGAATATTATGATGAAGATTCCCAATAGCATCCAAAGAAGAATGCCTCTAATATTGTCCATACTAAAATGAAATAAACCCTCCAGAGTTTTACTTAGAACTCCTTTAAAATATTAAACTACGGAAAGGTCAGCGTAAAATCAAAGGAATTTCTCCACCTACGAGTCGACAAACCGAGAAAAGAAGTGGAGCGGTAGTTCTTTTCTTTCACAAAAGTGAATACTAAAAAGTGAATGAGCAAGTTTTCATCTCCACTTTTATATAGGCACCAAAATCCCTACTTTTTAGGGTTTTTGTGGAGTGTTAAGCAAAAACTCTACCACCTCCTTAAGTGTGTTTTAGTCGACTATAATAGGGAGAGGGAGTTCTAGAATCTTCGACTGTGAGTAAAGTGAGAAGGAGTTCCAGAATCTCTCACTTCTTATCCCTAAATAAAGGCAACGCAGTGGCCAGTAGAATATCCAATAATGATTATACAAAAGGAAGATTTCGGAAACCCTATCCCCTAATCATCCTAGTCGAACTAGGGGTGTCTTTCCAAGAATTGTAAATTCGCCCCAATTTTCTTACATAGTTCCATTTTAAACCCCGAAAGTTATAATTAAATTTTGACTCGGCTGCTATACGTGTGTGACCTCTTAGGCTCGATATCAAAAAGCCATATACTAATAAATGTTAACCCAATATTATATGTTAGTATATTGGTTACGAATGATCTCAGTGGTGCTCATCATAACCCCTAATGTAATCTCGAGTATCCTAATACGAACAATACAACTTAACCGAACGTATATACGAACTCAAACTTAAATGAGTAAATCGGTTGTGCAATCGAATTGTTCAATGGGCACTATTTCAAATATCTCATTTCCAACACCACTCTGCCCTGGACGACATCAGGACCAACCATCTCCCTGCATCGATTTTTTCACTAGTCGAGATATGGTAAGATTATTGTCACCAAACTCTCAGAATCGTAGTTTCCCTCGGCTTCACGGAAGAATGCAATATCCAAAGACTCAAGATAGAGATGGCCATCGCCACCGCCATCAATTCACCAAGATAGCGTAAAACTACCAACATATTCGGTTGTACAAACTTACGATGCATGTGTCTTTCATCCTTACATTTGTAGCATACCCAACACAATGTCATTATAGTCTTCCTTTTACAGAAGACGTTTGACAAGGTTAAAGTACACTACTCTTGTAAATGAAATCCTGCCACGCAGGTCTAAGAATCGCCATTTAACCATAGTTTCGTGAGAATTCATCTTAGGACATGCTATAAATATTCCTAAGTTTCACATGTCACGTCCAATCCTGCACTCGAAACTACTTCCGACATGCATACTAGTGTGATTGACTACAGTACACTCCTTCCTAATCCAAGAAATGTGATCAAACAACCAATCACACACTAGTGTTTCGTGTCGATTCCAATTGTGACGAGCAATCTTATCGTTCTCTAGGCTTGACAGAGGATCTCTTGTTCAGATCATGTATCCAAAGGCCTCTCTAGATTATTGGTAGAATCAAATTATTTCTTGGGCAATGAGGTATATATATACATGCAAAAGTAAATATATACACAAATATGTAAACAAGGTAAATATATTTAAATGAATTTAGAAGCTAAAAATTCATACATTGTCTTGATAATTTATAAATAAACTGCCTCCCCGCTTAAAACTAAATACTACTCACATATTTCCTCTCAATCCAAAGATTATATGTGTTACCTATGTTTGATTTGAGTTGTGGGTTTAGTTATGGCTCGCTAAATTATCAACCTGTGTCTACTCTACATACGACATTTCTCCTATTTCAAATTTATATCCCGACGAGATGGGATTTCCTGGGTACATGCTTGGATTGGTGATACCTTTGCATTCACACAAAATAAAACTTGGACGTCACTTACTTAGACGTCACATGTTAAAAATGTCATCTAAGATTGTGAATAACTGCTCCGAAAATTTTTAATTTAATTAAAATATCCAATTGTTAAATTAATTTTTGGAGATTTTAATAATTACTAGGAACTAAATATTTTATTATGATTGATATGAATATATATCTTATGGCTAGTTTGAAAAATGAAATAGAAATTTGGGTTTTATGAATAAACTAGAAAGTCTGGGGGTAAGAGAAATTTTGAAAAAGTTTGGGTTAAAATCAAACCCATCCCCCAAAACAATTTTTAGCCGTGAAAAGAATTCATTCCCCTTCCCTATTTCCCCTGTCAACAACGATGAGCTTCTCCCCCTGCCGATTTTTTTCTATACTTTTCTCCCTCAATTTTACGCTGGGGGTTTTAGCATTTGGATTCTCCTCAACATTCCACATCTTCCAAGGTAAGAAAGTTGCAATCTTTTTGAGTATTTCATGGGTTATGGAATTGTTGACTTTCGTTTGACTTTTTGTTGACTTTCAATAATTCACTTTAAATTGTAATAATCGGTTCTTAGGCCCTTAAATTAGTTGTTTTAGAGTTAAAGTTAGAAACTTGATAAGTATTTCTTGAGTTTGAACACGTTGAATTTTCGTTGACTTTTAGCAAATCACATTTAAATTGTATAAAAGTATTGTCAGTTTTTAATTGAAGCTATATTGGGAGTTGAATTTTGAAGTTACTATAATAAAGTATTAATTTTTATGTCGATTAGTAAGTATATTATGTTAAATGGGTTTTGTTAGATTTGAGTAGTAAATGATTTTAAGATTAAAGATTGTTAGAAATGTATATTAAATAGTTGGAGAAATGATCTTTAGAATGATCGAAATCGTTGAAAATGTTAGTATTTTGTCAAGTGCTGACCGACATGGAATTTAGTTCGATAGTTGCACTGGGCCATTTTAATAGTCTTTCTTTGAAACATAATTAGCAATCTATATACTTTAGTTGTCAATTTGTGCACCAAATGGGTTGAAAGGTAGGAATTGAATTAAGATAAGTGGGTAATATCAGAAGGAGTAGTAAATTTGCATTTTCGGGTGTTTCGACTAGACGGGAAAGCTGGGAGAAGCACTCGGATTGATTTGGCGAGGCATTGTTATTTCTAGCCAAGTAATTATCTCACGGGCATTACGTATTCTACTTTTAAATTAAAGGGAAATAGGTCATTTTTGTGCGATTATGTGTTTCATTTATGGAGCCATGATATGATTATAAGGATTGTGTTTCGTGGCATTGAATATTTACTTGAGGTAAGTAATAGCTTCAACTCCCAACTTACGCTTGTGTTCGTGGCCTTGTCGGCACTTTTATATTTTATGTGGCATTGTCGGCATTTCGTGTTCTGTGGCCTTTTTCGCACTTCTATATTTCTGTGGCCTTGCCGCCATTCTCAAGCTGATTTTACTGCGTAGACGCTTTTGGTCAGTGGTGCTTTGTTCCTGGCTTAGACAACAGAGTGCTTAGTTGTTCGAGGTGTTTGTTGAGTGCTATACGTGACTTTGAGGTGACTTCGAAAGTATTGTATGACCCTATAGTTGGAATGACAGTATAGCGACTCTCCTTCCTTGGTGATATGACGCTATTGGCCTTATACTACGGTATAAGAGCCGTATGACTCTCTTTATATCTACTTTGTTGTGTGTGCATTGTCGTATGGCCTTATACTAGTGTATAAGGCGATTTGGCCTTATACTTCGTATAAGAGCCTGCATGATTATTTATGATCACTTTGCCGTGTGCATTGTCGGTGTGGCCTTATACTTAGAGTATAAGGGTTTGGCCTTATACTTCTCGTATAAGAGCTGCATGAGTCTTTATGATCACTTCACGGGGTTCCCAGATGAAACAAGTGTACCTTATACTACGTATAAGGTTGCTTGGCCTTATACGACGGTATATAAGAGCGTTTATTAGCGATTGGTTCATTCCTCGCAGAAGTTGACGGATTATATATGGCTGTAGGTTGGTATAGTCAGCGAGATACGGTAGATAGATGATTTGTTGACTGTGTTATAGTCGTTGTCGAAGGCCCTCGTGATTTTATTCTCACATAGTGTGCTTTATTGAGAGTTTGTGTTATATCTGACATGTTGTTTAAATTTTCTTTGGTGTTGTATGATCTCATGGCGACTCATTTATCAAGTTATGTGATATCATAAATGGGATTATACTAGATGTCATTTTAATTAAATTATGTCAAATTAGGTTTCGGTTGATTATTCATAATATTATCAGATTGTCTTGTGGATCCTAGGATTGGTATTAATCGTTATACATCCTTTAAGGTTAAAAGTTGAGTTGGTTAATGGTTGAGATAACTTTTGAATGAGGGCATTAGGGATAAAAATTATAAACCGACAAGTAGTGCTAATCTATAGATGATGTTGATGATATATAGTGGAAAGTTGATTCAAACGTTAGTATATAAGTTATGATCCAAATCCAATGACGTTGATACCATTGAGGAGAATAGTCTGCAGGACCAAATGAAGAATTTGGTGAGATAATTCGCATTCCTAAGTTTCTTCGATTTAAGATATACGTCGTCGGGTTGTATTAAAATAATGAAATGATTTGAGGTTCTATGATAAACATTTAGATGTCATAGGAGGTGTAACTATAATTGGGAGTAGCACTTTAAGGTGAACTAAAGATAAGTGGTTGAGTTGTGTATACTTGAGCAGGAGATGCTGAGATATGTTCGAGTTGTTGTATGTTAGAGTTGTATGTTATCTCGAGAATTAGCGGTACTTAAGAAACATAAATGTATGAGAGAGGCCCTTGTGATTAAGGTGTACTGTGAGTAAGTGGTTGACGTAATGTGGTTTTATCGGTGTTAGTTGGAAAGCCATTAAGGAAAGATTTATCTTGTCGAGAGATGGCTATAAAATACAACTCTTGGAGGTGGATACCATTAAATAGTAGCATCAATTATCCTTGCTTTGTATGAGTGGGTAGGTTAACTTCTAGTGATATTTATATTCACTCAACTTTTAGCCGACTCTCATTTCCTATGTATGGCGCTTTTGCCTAGGTTGTCGCGGGACACCTAGACGCATTGCCGAGTAGTCGGGCATCTGCTGAGGTAATGATGTGTCAAGACCTCAACAGCTTCTATACTTTTATTTTTGGAGTTTTTGTTGTACGTAATAATTATTATTGTCTTGAGTTGTAAACCCATTGTTTGATGTTGTATTTATTATTACTTTTCGTCAGAAGGCTGTTAGTTCATCCCACGGACGCAGTTGTATTATTTTTATTATCAATGCTAAATGAAGTCATTTTTATCATATCCATCAAGCAGACCTCGTTGCTTATTTAGATTGGATGCCGGTCCCAACCCTCACTGGGGCCTACCCGGGCGGGTCGCTACAAAGATTAACTTGTAGGCGCTATGCCGACGCCTAGTTCATATCTAATTTGCTTCTTGCCTGCCGCTCAAGTTAAAATCAAATTTTATTTAAAAAAATAAAATCACCATCCCCCCACACCAACCCCCGGCGCCCCACTCACCTGCACAACCTCGGCCGGCCCCACAACCCCCCGCAACCCGCACTCCCCACCTGGCCATCACCCCGCCAACCCCACACAACCCTCGTGAACCCCCACCCCACAACCCTTGCAACCCTACTCCCCACCCACCACCACCCCCACCTCCGCACTCCCCCACAAGCCCCGCAACCCCCCGGCCGCCCCATAACCCCGCAACCCGCATCTCTACCCACCACCATCCCGTCACCCCACCGCCACCGTAGAACCCCACAAATCAAGAACCCACCAACATCTGTGAGTAATACGAGTCAACCGAAAGAAGTATTTCAAATCGGCAAACCATTAATAATTGTCATGTCCAAGCAAATGGTTTTCTAGGTTGGCCCCAAAACATTGCTCACTTTCAATTGGCACTTTCTAGTTTTTCTTCAATCAAATTATCTTTATTATTAATAAGTGAATACTTAGATAACGTTATTATTTCAAAATTAACTAACTTTGTAAATAATTATTGATTTGAAAATAACTCAATAATAACCACTATTAATTCATCAATTTTTATTTGAGTCTTGTGTTGTAATTATTTTTTTAATATTAATTTATGGTGTTTTTGAATTTGTTGATAAATTTAAGGACTGCCCATGTCGTAATTTATCTTGGAGGTTTGAATAACGAGTTAAAAATTTAATCTTGATATTAACTTTGTACTGTGTTATAGTACTTGTTTGGTTTTGTTTATTTTTTGTGTTCTAGTTGAATTTGGTGATGAATTTAACTACTGCCGATGTCTTAATTTGGCTCGGAGGGTTGAATAATCAATTAAAAGTTTAATCTTGGTTTGACTGCAGTATTGAACTATTTTTTATTTTTTATTTTTATGGTTTGGTTAATTTTGTTTGTGTTATTTTTTAATTTGTTTGATATATGAACTACTTATACTTTGTTATGTTTAGTTGGATAAATTCAGTGGCTAAATTATGTTCTCGTCCAATGTTGATTTTATGATAATTTTGTGAAGTTTATTAGAGATTTTGAAATAGTTATATTTACGTTGATACGGACATTGATTCGATGTTTTAACTAGCTTATATATACGTGATATGGGCACATTGATGCGATGTTGTGAACTAGTTATATATACGTAATATGGGCACATTGATACGGTGTTTACATATATGTGATATGCGATGTGTTCAACTATTTGTATATATGTTATATGTTGAGTTGTATTTATGTTATATTTTGTAGTTGGTAATTATGGATCGAAAGTGGATTGCTAAGCAATCGCTTTGTCACAAGAATATGAAAAGGTGCGAGAGTTTATTAACTTTCTCTAATGAATTTCAAAAACAAAAATGCATTTTCGTGTCCTTGTTGAAGTGTTTCTCAGATTATAACAAAGAGATGGTGATGAACTAGAAGAAAGATTTGATACGTTTTCGATGTAATTAACCTACACTTGGCTGAAAAATAATGGTGAGAGTAAACTTGACTCTAGATCTACCCAAATTTGAGTTTGATTTTTGGACATGAGAGAGTGTGCATGTAAAGTGAATGGCGCATGAAGAAACTCAATATATCGAAAGAAGATTTGATTGATCATCCTGAATTATTGGAAAAATTGAAAAATAATTCAGAGAAACCTTTATGGAATGGGTGTAAGGTTACAAAATTAGATGCAACTATTGTCTTGTATAATTTAAAAGCCAAACACATGGATGGACCGATTCATCTTTCTCAAATATCTACTAAGTAAGGTCAAAAGAATTGCTACCGAGGATAACGTGATACCACAAAGAACTTTACTTAAAACAAGTGCTTAGTTCTATTGATTGAAACACCAGAGGATACATGTATGTGTGAATGATTGCATATTATTTCAAAAAGAACATGCAACATTGAAAGAATGTCCCAAATGTAATGCCCCATGCTATAAGAAGATAGGATTTACCTCAAAGGAAAGTTGATGTACTATTTTCCGCCACCAAAGTAGACGTATCATAGTGCATATTACGCCGAGAAATTGAGATGGATTTGATGAAAGGCTAAAGATGGATGCTCATACATCCCGGCTAATGCACGTCAAATGGTACAGTTTTGATACTAAGTAATCCAAAATTTACCGTGGAACCTAAAACTCATGGTTATTGTATTGTCAATGATAGAATTGAATCATGGAATGTACATCTCTCATAGTACATGATCTATGGGTTTTATTAATATACAATTTACCGCCATGGCTTTGCATGAAGCACAAATATTTGATGTTGTCTACACTGAGATAACTCAGGAACGAGTATTGATGTGTACATGGAAACCTTTAATCGATGATATGAAGTTGTCAGGTAGGAGAGGCATAGACAAGCTATGTATAGGACAGGAAAGAGAGGTTCAATTTGAGGGCTACATTGCTTGGAAATAATAAATGACTTTCCTCAAGGTGTATGAAAATTTATCTAGATATAATGTAAAAGGACAATATATATGGCCCAACCTAGAAGATGAAACGTACTTTGATTCCATGAATTTGAAAAGGAAGCTTTACATGGGCCATCGAGGTTTTTGCCGCATGTGAGCCTCGGATATAGGAAAGTAGATCGAATGTTCGATGGAAAATGTAAAAATCGAGGACCTCCTATTTTAACAAAGGCAGGTGTGTCAGATGGAAAACTTGCAAATTCCTGAAACAAAAATGCTAACTCGTGCCATCTAGGGGTTTTAAGAAGTGTTCCAATTTTTTGGGAGTTGACTTATCGAAGGATTTAGCAAATGCATTTCAAGCAGACCTTATGCATCACGAGAGAAATGTCACTAAAAAGTCGTGGTTTAGAAATTAGTTGGGGTACAAAGTGGTAAAAACAAAAAAATGTCATCATGTATCTTATGCATCACGGAGTAGAAAATGTCATAGAGTCAGGTTTATACATTATTGGGCATTTCCGACCTTATGTGATCACGAAAATGTCATTGTCAGGTTTATACCTCTGCAAAGTCGTTCATTCTTCCTCAAGCATACACGGTGTGTGTATGAATTCCAACAAATCTATCGGCCTCTTCACCCGGTTCCAGCTGAAGCGGTGACATGGTCATCTTGCCCATCACGCATAAAACTTCGTATGTGCTCTAATGATTCAAATTCATCCAACTGTAGAATACCATCTCGCTTTTAAGACTTTCATGCATACGCACTAATACGACTCAAGCCTCAAGACCGCCACAAAAGTGTTGGAATCAACTCATTCGGTTTTCTCCTTTTAATGTTCACGTTATAGGACTCTAGTTTCGTTTCTAACACGAGCAGCTCTATTATCAAGCTTAGCAAAGCATCTACATAAATCATTCCATTTCGAGAAATAAAGCAGCATTCGGCATTTGTTGAAGTTGAAAAGCCATCCAAAGTTGAACGAGAAATGAAAATAATATTTTTGCTCAAAGCATGTACAAAGTAAACATTGTTCAAAACAAGATTTAAACCCATAGGTAATGCTAAATTCAAGTGACTCCAGTGTAAGTAACATCAGTCTCTTGGATATGTTTCCACCCCTCAAGTCCATCACTTTCTGCCTTCTCCGGACGCTCTTTATTCTTGGCTGTGTGCCGACACCGACAACATGAGTACCCGATCCGTGTTTAACATCCAAGTATCGTGAGTAAGAAGTTTTCCTAGAGTAATAATGTAACATTTCTATGAAATAGAATGGTACTAGTTCCATTCTTTCTTTCTGCCAAGTACTTTTTACACTTCCGCTTCCAGTGCCCCATAACCCTACAATGATGACACTTATCATTCTTCATAGCATCCTTCTTGGATTCCTTTGAGGTTGCCGTGGTTGGCTTATAAACCTTCCACTGTCGCTTCCTTTTCATGTTGTTCTTATTCTGTACTATTAGAGCAGAGTTAGCAGTTTTGCCCTTCTTAAGGTTTTGCTCAACATTAGTGATCATACTACGAGTCTGGAGCAATCTAATTTCTACGGAATCGATGATGTTAAAGTTCATCACAAAATTGATGAATGAGTCATGCAAACAACTCTTGAGGACGATGTCTACTACTGCCTCTAGATAGAAGCAGCCTAAGTTTTGTGTCCAAATTTTCGCTATCCCTATCATCTTATGACAATGGGACTCAAGTTGTCCATTGCCCAAATTTACAATCAAATAGTGTCGTATTCCCCATTGCGTGCCTTTTGGAATAGCTCAGCTTTTATATACGTCTTGCAAGTGCTGACATTTTCAAACTGAATCTGAACATTCGCTTCCATGTTTGCCAATATTAGATATTAGACGTCAATAGTGTCATCCTTATGATGTTAATAAGAAAGCCAAGCTTCCCTATCACCTTCTTTAGGCTCCCGAGAAGCTTTCTAAAGCACGACCGCCTGCCGGAAGCCGCCTCTATGTTAGAATCGTCTGTGTCCTCGGACACCAGAATCACCAAATCGATGGATGACTCAATTTTAAAAGACCCTCCTGTCCTTAAATAAACCAATAAAAATAATATACATATGAGAGAACAGTTTTTTAGAAAATAATCCATCGTGGTATTTCCTACCCGCAAAACAACCATATATACAACCAACTATCAAGGTACAAAATGTCAACAATATACAATTTGACATCCCAAAATAACCACAATATAAACATCAGTACTACAACCAAAACAACATGAAGATCAGAAATGATTCATCACGTACAATCTGCCTCTCACCTAAGCACTCAGTCCCGATCACACGAACGAATCGAACGCCGATGCACCACTGGGCTTTAATTCGACACAAATAAAATGCCTCTATAGCGTATTAGGGTGTAGTCGCAGTTTTCTAGTGAGTACTTATCTCGTGAGTTGAAATTAACCTACACACCCACAAGTAGAGTAAATAAGAACAAATTAATTTCTCGCATAACATGTATAGAGTCTTCGTATCACTACATACTCATGGTCATTATAACATAAAAATATTATCTACTTGTGCCCATGATCATGGTTGTATCATAAAATATACTAATATTGACAATGTTAAATTATCATAATTTCATAGGCCTATCAACTAAAATACGCACATACTCAGTGTGCGAACACCCAACCATATTCATGCTCTAAAAAAACAATTTTGGCAACCATTCCCCAACAAGTCCACAACTCTACCACACAAACACTAGTAGCCTCAACACCATAACTAAACAACTAAAACAACAACATAAATCAACTCAAGTCAACCTAACTCAATCAACGGAACTCCTGACTTAACTCAACTCAATCAATGCAACTCAACTCAACTTAACTCAACTCCGACATAAACCTAGACTAAATAACCAAGGCGCCTCAGGAATCAACCTCAACTCAAGTAGGAAAACTTCTATGCCTATCGACATGTTTGAACATCACACCTGTGAATGAGGTATCGGGCAAAATACATCACACTCATACCGAGGTACAAGGAAAATACCCTGACAATACAACTCAACATAACATTAACAACCACTACACAACTCATAAACAACACACTCGTGAACGGCATTTCCAGGCAAAAAGACATCATATAAGACAATTACCGGATAATACAACCTTCCAACATATGTCAACAATCCACAAACAACTCATACAATATCAATCCAACTAACAAAAAACATCCTAACCCCAAATGATCAAACAAACCTCGAAATCAACTCATCCTAACTCGACTCTTAACTCCTCAAAATGGATATACATCCTGGCCAAAAAAATACCACACTCAACACAACTATCTAACCAACTAATCATACACAAATAATCAACACAATATATATAGAAAAACATGGTCACAATTATCACTAAATTCAAGTAACACATTCACTTAGAATGTAAATTAATCTACACCCGCGTAGTTAAATACTCACCCCGCCTAGCAATAATAAAATGCCTCGCCTAGCCAATCCAAGTGTCGCTTCTCATGCTCCACACCTAATCACAAACATCAGCAAAAAATACAATTATTACTTTACTACAATCGTGAATCCGATTTTAGTATTCACTAATAATTCCATTTTAGAGGTTTGTGTCATCAACTACTCAACTTAAGGTTTTAAATTAATCTCAATACATTTGGGCTTTTAACTATCCACTTTTAATAATAACATTTAAGTTATCAACTTACCAACTCTAAAGTGGAAAAGAGATTAATACGCTAAACGACTAATAAAACAACAAAAATTCCAACCATCCCAACCTCCATATAATCGCCTCCCTCATCCCAACCTTAACACTTTAAACAAATTCTAATCAATCTAATAATCAATTTCCCAACTAATCTACCCATTTATAACAATCTTTAATCAAAACCCCAAATATTACTCAACTTGCAACAACTTAACTCAATAATATTCTCTTCCAATCAACATAAAAATCAACACTTCTACCCCCAAAACAACTATATTAAGGTCCCATAACATCATAATAAAGTTTAAAGGAATTTGAGAAAAAGTCAACAAAAGTCAACTCTCAAAATCTTTGGAAATATCACAAAAGTTTCAAACTTTTACCTTGAACAAGAGAGAGAGATGACGAGGGAAGCATTTACAAACCAATCTCTTTGTATCTTCGAGCCATGGCGAAGAGAAATAAATGCAAAGAAATTTTTTTGTGGGGGCAATGATGAACTTGGCCAAACAATCGGGAGAAGGGGGTCTCGCTTTTGTGATAAGGGATGAATGATGATACAAGGTTGGTGAAAGATATTTTGAGAATGAGTTAAGTCCCGTTTGGTTATGGTTTTATTTCTCCACTTCTCGTGTTTAAATCTTAATGAAAACGGTTTCAAATATATTATTTCCCGTGACATAAATTACTACCCATCTACTAGTCTCGTATAACAATTTTATTCCGAAATTATTTATACTATCTCCGGTCCTACTCACTCAAACGATATATATATAATATAATTTAATCGCTAACCGTAACGGGTTATTTCATCTGGGTTAGCACGGGCTCGGTTTTTTCCGACTTGAGAACTATTCTCAAGTTCCTAGCCCAATCTAGGAAGTTAATGTCATTTAGTTTGCATTTTTCCAATGCGGATGGGAGAGTTTTCAATTTATTAGTGTTGGAGGTCATTTTGACTATAAAAGATTCTTAAACAAACAATAATTCAGTTTTATCTTATAAGAATGTTCTAACACAAAATAATAGAACATGAATAGTAGTGCTTACAATCCCACCGAAAAACACAAAGTATACCAAGACTCCATACGATCAAATCTCGATCATATGGGTAGGTGGTCATACACTAATTATGTTTAACATAAACTGCATCACTAAAAGCCCGATACGATCGCATTAGTGACCTCTTTTGTCCACGGTCCGATGTCTTGACATCATGCACCCGCTTAAGTAACCAAAAACTACTAATAACAATTAAATGGACGAGCCTGGCTTCCAGTCTCTGACTTGGGAATGGTTCGATCTCTCTCCCTAACGGGTGAGCATCCT
The DNA here is from genome assembly GCA_019722365.1 of Lithospermum erythrorhizon. NCBI lineage: Eukaryota > Viridiplantae > Streptophyta > Magnoliopsida > Boraginales > Boraginaceae > Lithospermum > Lithospermum erythrorhizon. The sequence continues at coordinate 11,798 of JADFUC010001033.1, read as the reverse complement.
GGTAGGACGTAATGTATGTCATATCAATACTGCTCGCCTGCCCTCCACTCCGACTTTAGAGTTTGGTGTGACAATATTACTTAACTTAATTGTGATATTTAGTTATACTTAGTAATACTTTACGATTATGCTAAGACAGTACATTTTATTTGAGCTAAATTTTATGGGTCAGTCACATCAAGCGTAAGCATTAAATATAACACTTTAGATGCATTTGCATGTGGGCTACGAGAAAAAATATGAAACTTATACTAGTTTTAACTATTTTTCCATTAGCCCGATTTCTAGTGGGTTCCACTTAATTATATATTAATGCTAAATAATTAATTGGCTGTGTCATTCATTTATATAGGCAAAACTATACATGTCGTATTTCTAAAATATAAATAAATCATATCATAAATCTCATGACATCCATCAATATATCTTAAAAATATATTATACATGAATAAATTAATTTTCTGAATTATATTTCTACTTGTATAGCATGGATGTGTAAATGAACAAGTACATATCCATTAGACGAATTAGATACTATTGTTTAGTTATCAAATAAAATAAACAATTTATTATTAAAATTCAACTCTGAATTTTATGTCATTATATAAGTATTTAATTATCAAATAATTTTATACTTATATCTAAATTAAATATTTTTCTGAAATTATTTATTTCTAATCAAATTATTTTTGTTTTAACAAATTAAAACTAATTTTAATTTAATTAGAAATATTTAATTGTAATTAAGTAAATTGAACAAACTAATCATGAGATGAATTAATTTAAAATCAATTTAATCGATGTTTGAACATCTAACGAGCTTAAAAACTAATCGGTCGATAAACGCCCATCCAAAGATCGCCCGATTATGTGTTACCTCCTAGGATGAAAATTCCTATTGTAGGTGGACGGTGATTTCACATGTTCCACTTCCCTTTGGATTTATAGTGAATTTCACTTTATACTTTTGACTCAATTTAATAATTTTTCGTATACAAGAATTAATCGAAAATTATTTTTAATATATATTAATTTCAAACTCATCAAATTATTAATCATATTTAATTGACATTCACATAAACAAGTTTTCATGTGACAAATATAAAGCAAGAGAGCAGTGCTATATTCGAATCTATATTTATGACTAATAATTACATAAATACAATATGATAACCTAGCTCGATACTAACCATTATTTGTGTTTCTAACGTGATAAATAATATTATAATAATACTCATTGGCTACTTAATCCTATGATCACTAATTCGTCAGATAAACAATAACTAAGTAGACAAAAAAATACGCCAGATCGCTCTTTCTTGACTAATTATCAAAATACCACAGCTGAATATTACGACGGAGACTCCATGAACATCCAAAAATGTAATGCCTCTAAGTTTGTCCACACCCAATCTAGCTTAACAATCTCGGAGTTTTACTAGAACTCCTTTAAAAAATTCAGAGGAATTTCTCCACCTACTAGCTCTAATTCTACAACCCTCGGTAAAAAGCAGTAGGCAGAGCCTCGATCTCAGAATCTTAATTCCCCCCCCCGTACCGCCTCGAGGTTGTGAATCATCCAAATCTCGACACTAGAGTCACCAACGATAGATGACTCCAAATGTAGAAGACTACCCGCTCTTCAATAACCAAATAAGAACAATATACATTTGAAAAGAACAGTTTTTAAGAAAATGATCCATCGTGGTATTTCCTAACCACACAAACAATCTCAAAGACTCCAACAATCGACCAAAGTACAAAATGTCAATATACAACTCAGTCTGAAATCGAAGTAACAACAAATAGAGGAATCCGAACTACAATAAAAAACAACGAGACTACGATCTATCGTGCCAATCTGCCGCCTCACCTAGGCTCTCCTGTGCGCACGATCACCGAATAGATCCAAATACGCTTAAAGCACCACCACAACCTCGGCATAAATAAAAAATGCCGCCCATAGCGAATAGGGTGTAAGCTGCGAAGCTTAGTGAATACTTATCTCAAGAGCGGAAATTAACTCACACCCACGCTTAGTGTAATATAAGAATGGTTAAGTTCGCATAAATTAGATAGACATGGCAGAATACTATACAACTCAAGGCCATAATAAAAGAAAATATCAACAGCGGGTTCATTATCATGCTCGCATCATAAAGGTATATCAGTACCGACATCTCTGTGATCATGAATTTATAGGCCCATCCAACTAAACATGCACAATCTAATAAAGAACATCCGACAATGATAATCATGCATTTCAAGAAAACAACGACAACAATACCCAATCAAGTCCACAACTCTACTCTATCAACCAACAATGTAAAACATCACGACTAACAACTAGACCATCCAACTCCACAACTCTACCAACAACGCTTTTTGGCAGGTCGAATTCAACCCACAACTAAACAACTCAATTAACTCAACGTGAATCCGGCTTTCTACAACTGGGCGCGCCCTATAATCAACTTCAACTCATAGTGGACAAACTTAAGCGCCTGCTGATATAAGCTAAATAAATACACTCGTAGTGAGGCCGAGGCAAATATATCATACTTCATATCAAGTACAAGGTAATATCGAGAACAAATACACTCGTAAATGAGATAAGAGGCAATTGTATCACACTTCATACCAAGTATGCGGCAATATCGGTAATAAATAATAATTTCAGAATTTAGATATTTAGGCAACATAAATATACTTATATCAAGTACAAGGCAATAATGGCAATAAATATTAATTTCAGAATGCAGGTACGGGTGTGCAAATACAACACACTCATACCGAAGTACAAGGCAATACCGGGTAGTACAACTCAACATACATCAACCACCCCTAAAAAAGTCAAGCTCCACGCCACTCCAACCAACAAAACATCACACACAACGCAACTACACTCAACCAATAACGATACTCAAATAATCAACAATAATACCACATAGATAACATGCTCACAACTATTACCAACTAACATCCCTCAAAGAATCAACCCCTTAGAACTCCAGTAATAAAACGCCCGCCTATCGGTAATAATAAGTGAGTCGTTTGGCTGCTCGAGTGAATACAAATACTATATAGACTCGATCCCATCACATATATTCATACTTATATATATAACATATGCATATACATTAACTAGGCTACACAATAAATAATCGTCACAATCGCATAGAGTTCTCTCTCATACGATATCACATAACACTTTTATAACTGGCTAACAAGGTATATTCATTTAAGGAAAATAGTCTCAAGACAATAAAAGTCATCAAACGAGGAACCACCTCCGGCAGTCAATATGCCACATATGAGGAATCCACCTCCAAACAATGCACACATGAGGAATCCACCTCCAAATAACACATATGAGGAATCCACCTCCAAATAATCGACGATACTCCACCTCCATCCTCCCACCGAGGCTATTCCCCAACGTGCATATCACACCAACCTCCCGAACTAAGCACGGGCTACCCACACAATATGCAATACTGCACTCAAACCTCCCGGCCTGGGTCACCACTCCGCAAATAACACACAAAGAAATCAAAGCACATCTCGCATACGCCCACACACACAAAGACACAAACACACACACAAAGACACATCTACACACAATCTTATAACATGAATCATATTCACAACTATCTCATAATACAAATCATAATCTCAATTATCTCATAATGTACATCATAATCTCAATTATTTCATGATATGAATAATAAATCGTAATTTACACATAATATCAATCATAATCTCACCTTATTTCATAATATGAATCATAATCACACAATACCTGGCACGTAATAATTCCAAGATAACACATGCAAAAAATATATAACATAATATATGGTGAAAGGTCCCCATCGTGAGATTTGTACTCACCTCGAGCCCAAAAAGCAAGCAGAATGCATTTACTCTAAAGTACCGTATACTCCAGCTCAATTCCTATTCACAGAAATTGTACATTATAACACATCCTCGTGAGAATGTCTCCTCTTAACATCTATATAATCCCCGGCAAGTTATACCTTCACGTCTCACGATTCCAATTTACAACTCTTAGCAATCGTCCTATCCCCAAGATCGTATACACTTTTAATATTCCAACATAACTATATTCTAATCGCCAACTTCAGAAAATTCAATATTATTCGGTCATCGCCTTTATTACCTTAACAATAACACTTTAAATCCACATTCTAATCAATCCAACAATCAATTGACAACTAATTAAATCCATTAAATACAACCTCCAATTCAAACGCTTAAAACGATATACTTAACTTTCTCAAACTTTCAACCCAATCTTTACCTATCCATATCCAAACCAATAATTCTATACCCAAAACAACTATATTAAAGTCCTCTAACCTCATATTACAATTTAAAGTTAATTTTAAGAAAAGTCAATAAAAGTCAACCCTCAACTTACACCACTTTCTAACCCTAATAATCACTCAAAATCATCGCTAATCCCTATATTTATACTTAGATAACATTTCTATACCATAATAAATTTAAGATCTAAAAGTCAACAATAATCCCATAAAAAGTCAACTCTTCAAAACTCAATAAATATCTCAAAATATTTGATTCTTTTCTACCTAGATATGACGAGGAACGACGAGGAGAACCAAATCCACCTCACTTTGATCTCGAAGCCAGCCGACAATCGACGAGAAATGGAAGAAAATTTTGAGGGGGGGAAGTGAAATTTCTCGCCAAAGAGGAAGAAGAGGGGAAATGAATGAGGAATTTTAAGATAGTGCGGTAGGTGGGATATTGTGAGGGAAGAAATTTAGGTTCCGCTCGTTTCTTGCTAATTCTACACCTTCCGTGACTCTAAATCTCAACGAAAACCCATTTCCATTGTGTTATTCCCCGAGGCACATATTACTACTCATCTCATACTCATCTCGATATACCTAGTTATCTCCAAAAAAAAATTCTATACTATCTCCGGTCCCACCACAAACCGAAATATACCACCAACCGACCGATTTGTTGAATTCTCCCACTACTCAACTTCAAATTTTTAATTTCACCTCGAAATACACCACCGAGAAACTTATAAACTATCAACATAAGTATTGGTAAGGAACTAGTTATTACAGCCTCATCATCTCGCTTATAAAATTTCGCCCTCGAAATTTACTCAAAATCTTGGCCCTGCCTTTATCATCTCAATTCACCTTTCAATACGCCACTGCTATTATCACGCTTACATCTCTGCCACCCAATCATATTCTCCTAACATAGTCATTGGCTTCAAAGATCTTGCATCACCTCGTAATTACATCTTCGCAACGCACTCGAATATTATTTATCGCAAATCGGATATTACACAAATCTAATCATACTACAATCATCGCCCATCACACAAAATTTCAACTACGATATACATCCTCTCTCATATCTCAGTATTACTTTTACCAAAACCATCAACTCATATTTTATCATGTTATCAATATCATAAATCAACCATCAATAATATCACTCAAAATCAATATCCATACTATCATCGATATCATCAACCGTATCCACTCATAATTCAAGGCCATCATATCACCTCGTTATTGACTTCATCGTATTCATTAATGCAAGTAAATTCCTCTTTATCAAACCCACTCATCAAATTGTTTATTACTCGATTAGCTCGGGCATCCCTATACAAAGAAATACAATCTCAAGGTTTCAAAGATACAACTAATATATAATACATCACCGATAACCCCACCACTTCGTGAATGCTCCCACATTTATGCTCTTAAAACACCACTTCACAGTATAGTTATATCCACCTTTAACAACAAACCTACACATATAATCTACCTGTATATATATATATATAACATCACATCATGGCCTATCACATTACTACCATACACTTCATATAATGCTCATTTACCATTCTCATACCATCATGATTTCATCGTCAGATAAAGCCAACATCGCATGTCTTTCCCTTGCACTGCCATTTCATTTATATCAACACTCATGTCATGTCGTAACATCTAACCATAAAATTATCATTATCTCTAATTTCTACCTCATAGCACATATATACTCCTTAGGCTCACTGCTAATATCATATATTTCTAGTCTTACTATGATTTCCATTTCCAACATCCGATTCCCACATGATAATTCCAACAACATGTATATATATATATATATATATATATATATATATATATATATATCAATCCGTGCTACGACATCAATCGATCATTCGGCATCTCACCCTTGATAACCCCCTATCATAACAACTTTATTACTAGCTCCAATAGCTAGCAATATCCCCCTTTTCTCTAATCTCACCTCTGTGCTGTCTCAGCTTCCAATCAAATTGAAAATTTTAATCTACCATATCTCCTCCCATCACACTTCATTCTGGCCATACCACAAGTATCAAGTTAACCTACTTCTACTCTAGAATGGGGCTTAGACATTAATAACGCCCGACTTCCTACATTCCATTAGACTCCTCCTTCTCCCGTATGGAACTTTTATGAATTCTCATTTATGTTCACTTAGCTATATTATAGTATTCACCCAATGCCATTCCTCATTAATTTAACATATCGTAAACTTATTCTCGCTTTGTAGTCAAGTATCAAGTTCCATTCTCTCGCAGTTCTTCATCACTCAGTCAGCTATTTTTCCTTTCCTCTCGCCTCATTTAGCAATATTTGAATTCAACATCTCCTCAATAGCTTCCGACGGTGCCATAATAACATCAAGTTTGGAAGCTTAGTATTACCGTGAGCAACTTTCCTCTTTACTTCTAAATTATCATCTCCCTCGCTCACTCAAATTCACACTCAATACGCCTTATATCCTCACAATAGTCACTACTTCTCTCCGATAAGGCATTTATACCTAATCAACACATAACATTCTAAATTGGCTTTGTCCTGAATTCATGAATTCCATTATTGTATTCTAATTGACAATCCCGACCTCACTTTATCATTAACACCCACAAACGACGCTTAACATCTTCGAATTCATCGCCCTCATGTAGACTATTACAAAAATCCACGTAATCTTATAATTGCTCTCACATAAACCTTGTGCCACACTCTGCCAATGATTCGACCTGCTGCAGAAAATTTGGTAGACTCACTCGTAATAATTCAATTATTATCCTTATTAAGCATTTCTCCAAATCCATCATCCGCACTATGAGTATAAATTTTTATTTTTAGTATCCTTCTTAGAAAGGCGGGTCAACGACTTCTTCCTCTATGATACCAATTATTCTCAAGTCACGATACACCTCAAAAAAACTACCAAGTCTCATAGTATACACCCATGATTTAGCTCATTCTCAACTATGCTCCGACCATCAAAAGTAACACGATATCTCTACCACACTCATAATACTCCCTCGTCTCCTTGTGGATTTGTCAACGCTCATCTACACTCGCAGTCCATTAATTCAAATCCTTAGAATTAACATCGCACAAGATCACCATCATTAGTTCCCATTATATTATCCCCTAAATAAAAATTTCCATTTTATAACCCGATACATTAATCCATATCATATTTCCTCTTATAATTGAGATCCCATGATTAATTGATATTCCGCTACTAATTCCCACTCAATTTCCCTCTTACCGTTAGTCCAACCTCCTCCGAGCGAGCCTCTGCATTTCAAATCTTATAAATTTTACTTAGAACTCGCTTTATAACTCCTCAACTCATCCTGAAAATTTATCCTCAACCTCAATCAACACCACCATTATCACTGCCTTGGAAATGATAATATCCAAACATTTTACTCCCCCTTTATCACCTCAATGTCGTAGTCCTCTCTATTAATGACGAAGAACCAAAATCAAATAAGACATCTTCGATTCATTTAACCTTCAACCTTCTTAACCATCTATTCAATGCCTCTTAAATCCAGCAAATTAGCTTAGATTCACCTCTTTATAATTCCACTCAACTCATCTAACTAAAAATTCAAATTTTCCCTAAATCAACATTCTTCGTTATATATAATTACATACAATAAACCTAAGTCTCTTCAAGAAATCATCATTCCTTTCTCATGTCTTTTCCTTGAATACTCTAACAACTAAATTGCACCCATTAATTAAATCTTTGACGCTCCAACTATTACCAAATTTATATCTTAATTTCTCATACTTTCTCCTTCAATTCATACTTGTTACAACTTCACGATCCTACACCAAAGATTACATATACTCCACATATCATACCTTCCCATGGTTCTATTCCTTTGCTTCACGTTTCAAAGATGATGCAATTATTATACACAACTCTCATCATACATTAACAACCACCAAAAAAGTCTCTTTGGCCTAAATCCTAATCTCAATCATGTTCTCAGAATTCCCAAAATTCTCCTATTTATCATCGCCTTTAAATAATAATATATCACCATTCCACTAAGCATCCTTATTTAATAAAAATTATTCAACACTATATATCCAAATTTCAAAGTTTTATTAACGGAGTACTACTAAACATCGTTTTCTTTCTCCTGCAGTCCCAAAAATTTTTTTTCTTTTTTTTTTTTCACTTTATTCTTCAAACAACACTTCACAACTTTAAGCAACTCAACTTCATAACGGCAATCAACTAAAATATTCATTTTATCCCAATCTACACAGCTTACATTAAATCAATCCTTATATTCTCTAGTAGAGTACTCACACACTTAATTTTACCAATACCAATTTTTTCCAATATTTCAGATGTACAATCATATTCCAATACATCTAGATGATCGATAACCTCGCACAATCACCCAATTGTACGCTTTTACTACAAAATTTCATACGCCTTATCTCCTCAATTCCCTTGGGCAGATTCATTGAAATAGAATTTTCAATATCAACCTATTACTTACACTTACATCTTCTCTTCTTGCCTCTCATTCATACCTCTACACCGTGGACAACAAGATTCATTAACTCACTTCATCTTCACGAGTGGCCCATCCCGATACGCCAACTAAATTAATCCTCTCTACCCTAACACTGGGTCCAACTATCATAATTATCACCAAATACTCTTTCCACCAATTATTTCAGCGACCGATTTAACTTCAATTTATCTAAGGATCAACAATCTTATACCATAATTACTAGATTACCCTTAATAAATCTTAGATTTTACATAAATACCTCAACTACTCAACAACCTAACTCCGACATTATTGATTTCTTTCCAACATCTTTTGATATCTCCCTTTTTCCCAACAAAATTCCAACCACCCATCCGTATCTTAATGTCTCAAGCTTCCAAACTTTCTCTCGAGTTCAGATCCTCTATAACTACCGTTATCCGTAGTGAAAAAATAAATCTACCCAACTTCAATAGAACCGCTATCTAGATAAACAATTACCAACATGTGTGTGTATTCATCAAATTTACTAAATCAGTTTCACTTCTTATGTCACCTTACAACAACGAATACGATTCATCTCAACCTTCCCTAAGCGGCGCCACACGCAGCTTCTGGCCAAAATTCCTCTGTGGCATCCCTGGGCCCAATGAACAATCTTAAAAGAAGAGAAAATTTAGACTCCACAAGAACACCCAGATATCGACAACCACTGAATCATCTTATGCCACCTAGGCACATAACCATTGCACACCACAGTAAAACCAAAAACCTACGCCCGATACTAAAATTGTAACGAACACTGGGCCCCAAAGTCGGCCGCCTCGAGGTTAAGGTCATCAACAACCCGTATACCCTCGTAGTCACCGATCGATGGATGATAAATATAAAAAGACTCTGCTTCGACATTAATACAATAAAAATACACTTTTGTCCATCGCGCGAACTAAACAACATATCCAATAAAACAACTTAACATAATACATGTAACGCATCAGAATTTAATAAACTAAAAATATGAGATATTTAATTTATTTTCCGTAGAAATTGGGACCCACTAAATATATTTTGTGTTCGTAAAACGTTATGTTCAAAGCAAAGGTTGTCGGATTAAGTTAAACCCAGAGGTAATGAAAGCTAATTAAAGGGCCGGATTCTCACCGGTTGGGTTTTTGGGTCATCCCAAGTTCCAACCCACCTAAATAGTGCACTGCCCAAACCTTTCCCCGAAAGTGTCACCATTTCTCTTGATTTTCTTTCTCTCAATTTTCTCACCTCAAGCTTGAGCTAAAATTTCTGAGAAGCCCTCATCATCCTCACAAGCCAAGGTAAAAAAGGTGCGATATTTTTGAGTATTTCTTTCAGGAAATCTCCAAACTTTGACTTTTTGTTGACTTTTCATATTTTGAATTTTATCATTTCCAATTGATTCTTTAAGCTGTAGATTAGTTATTCTTGGATTGAAATATGGTGTTTGATGAAATTTTGGATGTTTTAGAGAAGTTGAATTTTTGAACTTTTGGTTGACTTTGATTTTTGGATAAATTATTGAATAAAATTATCGCGTAGCTCTTAAATCAGAATATAGGATTGATAATGATCGATATTTCATGAGAAAAGCCGCGAGAAAGCAATTGATTTTCGGTGATCGTGAGTTGATTTCGCTAAAATGTGTTAATGTACAAGTTAAATGGATCATTATCATGATTGCTTGGGGATACAAATTGGAATTATAAGTGTTTGGGAACAAATAGGTTGGAATTAATCAGAAGTGATTTTGGGTAAAACAAACTTAGGATTAATAGGCCGAGAAGTTACGTGTTAAATTGATCGGGAAAAGGTTGAAATCGGAATTATCAAATTATTTGAAACGCTGAGCTCAATAAGATATAGCCGATATCGAATTTAGTCCGGTAAATGTAGGTTTGCTTCTCAATAAAATTGTTATTGAAACATAATTAGTAATCTTTACTTAAGCTGTGTCTCTATAAATCGAAATGGGTTAAAAAGTCGTATTTAAATTAAAGCAAAGCGGCTCAAAATGGCTACGAGTGGTGATTTTATTTCTTTTGTAACGTGTCTGTTCGTACTGGACGGGGAATGGGGCCAAAGCGAGATCGATTGATCGCTTGGCGCCGAAAGTGTGTACTAAATGTACGGGATTTAGTGCACTCGCTTGTTATCTTACTTATGTTTAAAGCAGTCAGGTATGGTAAATTGATTGTGACAATATAATTTGGTGTTAAGTGAACTTATCTCGGGTATATTTGTGAAACTGGTGAATCAAGCTGACTTGGCGGTAGTCGCCTTTAGATGCAAGTTGGAAAGCAAGCGTATTGAGGTATTTGGCGCTTGGAGCATATTTATGTTTTATGTGAATTTTTTTAGTATGTTTTTATGCCGAGTGTGTTCCTCGTATTCATAAGCCGAGTAAGTAAGCTATGGAAGTATTCGAATGTATTCTCGCCGAGTATAGGTTTTGTACGATTTGAAGTTGTATCGCAAGCATGTATATGTAGGTTACTCCAAAATCATAGTGTTTGATGTGGTTGACATTGTACGGGTTTGTGTATGTCGAGACGATGCTGGGTGTCGGGCGGCGAGCCTCGCTGAAAAGGCGATGAATTCGTTATATACCTCGTCAGGGCCGGGTGTTCGGGCGGGTGAAACCGCCGGGAAAAGTGATGAATTCAAGGCAGCATATGCTGTTGCTGCGTTCGAAGGGGTGAGCCCCTGCCAGAAAAAGTTGACATGGAATTGTTATAAATTATGTCATGTGGTTTCACTTTTGTAAATCATTTATTTGTGGACGCGATATTAAAGTGCCGGGAGATTTCGTTTGCTAGTGATGTAAATACGGCCCTGCGGTTACAGCAATACGTAACTGAACGAAGTACAATTTGAT
>JADFUC010001202.1:0-97786 GCA_019722365.1 Lithospermum erythrorhizon | reverse complement strand
ATCAGTACTTTGGATTAAAGTTACGTATTTGCTTAATAAAATAAACTAGCTTCGTCCATCGGGTGAGAAACTAACAGCTAAACAACTAAAGTAATATTCCAAATACAACATCAAACAATTTATTTTACAACAATAATTATTAACAACAAAAACTCCAAAATATAAAAGTGTATTTGTTGAGGTCTTAACCACCGTCGCCACTTCATTAGATGCTAGCGTACTCGGCCAATGCATCTAGGGGGTCATCCCGCAATAAAACTAGGCATAAAAGCGCCCGCCCATAGGAAATAGAGTCGGCTAAAAAGTGAGAGTGAATAAATATCATAGAAGTTAACCTACACTCCTTACAAACAAGGATAATTTAAAGACCCTTACTTGTTGCAGGCTAACCACCAGAGTTATATTTTTATATGCTACTCTCGACAAGATAAATCTTTCCTTAATGGCTTTCCGTTAACACGACTTAAATCCACACCCGTCAACAACTTACTCACGGTACCCTTAATCGAGGAGATATCTCTCTATTTGTTATCTTCTTAAGTAGCTAATTCCGACAATATGCAACTCAAACATATATAAAATCTCGCCTTTCGAAGCATACCACAGCTTCGACCACTTATCTTTAGTTCACGCTTAAAGTACTACTCGGTTATAGTCATACACTCTTGACTTCTAATATTTATTATGAACCTCCAAATGTGCATCATTATCTTAGCTGGCCCAGGTAGCGTATCTGTTGAAATCAGAATAATTTAGGAAATGCGGAATTATCTACTTAAAATTCTTCATTTAGTCTGAGACTATTCACCCCATGATAGGTATCAACATGGAGTGGTTGGGTCACAACCCTATATACTAACGTTTGAATCCAACTTTACACTATATATATAAAATATCATCCAACGTCATCTATAATTAGCACGGGCGTCGATTTCAATTTTTTATACTAATACTTACCCTCGTTCAAAAGTTATCACCACGACCATTAACCAACTCAACTTTTAACCTTAGGATGTATAGCGATTAATACCAACTTAGGACCCACAAGAAAATAAATAATATTATCAATAATCCTTGAAACCTAATTAGAGCATAATTTTATCAAGGCAACATCTAGTATAATCGACTGCGCGTTCATAATCCAATAAACAAGTCATAAAAGCGAGATCTCTGACACCATAGAAAATTTAAACAACATGTCTTGATATGAATAAGACATATATATATATATACAGGACTACCTAATAAGGTCATACAACATAATTCCAAAGAAAGTCTCAGACATAACATATGGAATATAATAGAAGTTTCGGTAAGCTTTTTATTAAACGAGAAAACACGCAGAGGCTTCAGCAAGCGACTATAACTCTAGTCGTGAACCATCTATCTCGTATCCATGGCCATGCCAACCTCTGACATATGCTCGATCGTCTACGCGAGGAATGGACCAATACGATAATCACACCGCACTTATACGTATGAGGCCAAACCGCACTTATACACAAAGTATAAGGCAAACCGTACTTATACAAAATATAAAGGCCATAGCACTTATACAACAAGTATAAGGCACGCACTTATGCGCTAAGTATAAGGCACACGCTTATATACAAAGTATAAGGCACCGCGCCACACTAAGTATAAGGCTAACGCATATACACAAAGTATAAAGGCCCGATAGCGTCGCGTATCACGAGGAAGTAACCGCTAACCTGTATCATCTCAACTATAGGGTCACATCCACAATACTCAAATCGCCTCATCTCTGTATCCCGCAGCTATACCAACCTCAATCATAACCTTAATGTCCGTCTACACGTAGGAATGGACAATCGATAATCACACCGCACTTATACACTAAGTATAAGGCAAAAGCTGCTTTTATACACAAAGTATAAGGCCAATAGCGTCACGTATCACGAAGGAAGGAGAGCCACCTAACCCCAATCTGTCTCAAGCGCCAGGGTCATCCTAATACTCGAGTCATCTCAAGTCACGCATAACTCCGACCAACACCTCTCATTAACCATTCTTCTGCTCTGACAATATCTGAAACATCTTAAATCAATCACAGCCACACGACAAGGCCCACAGAAATACCAAAAGTGCCGACAAGGCCACGAGAAATGCAATAGTGCGGAGGCAAGGCCGCGAGAGAGAGAGGAGAAAATACAACAGGCCTGACGAGGCCCGCGAATCGAGGAAATGCCGACAGAGCCCTGACACACAAGAACATGAGTTGGGGTTAAGTTGAAATGCTTACCTCGAGAAGCAATCTTTAACGCCCGCGAGAAATACAATCGCATAATCATAACATATACACACAAATGAATCACACATAATCATCCAACAATTACATGTTCTCACATAATCTACTACAATGTCATGTATACCATTCTCTGTGCGATGACATGTTCCACGATTTAAAATAAATAAAGCTAAAGTAGCACCGAAAGATAAGTACTCACGCGGGTTGTAATAGCAGCGTCGTCTGTCGATCAAGTGCCTTTCCCCACACGTTCATGGCTAATCAAAACACCCAAAAATATAATTACTACTCACAATAATTTTAACCATATCTTAATTAAATACGGCGTTTCGACCCGTTTAGTTACAAATTAGGCAAATCTGATTACTAATTATGTTTCAATGACCATTAAAATGGCAATTTCAACTATCCGACTAAATCCCATAATCGATTGACACCTAGCAACATAACATTTTCAACGATTTGATTAACCCAAAATATCAACTTTTCCAATTAACTAAACCGTTTCTAACAACCTCAAATACCAAGAAGCCGTTTATTACTCAAAAATCTAATAAAACTAATTTCAACATATATTCCTCCAATAACTTATAATTCATAATTTTACCTCAAAACAATCGATAAAGGTCCAATAACATATTTGCTTTCAACGACATTTTTGAAAAAGAATCAACTTCGAGAAAGTCAACTTTCAGCTATATGAAGACTTTCTACGCAAATATCGATTATCATCAACTCTTATATTATAATCTAAGCCTAAACAATAGTATATTCAATAATATCTCATAAAAATCGAAGTCAACGAAATTCCAAAAAAGTCAATGGCCACAAAAGCGTCGAAATTCCACATCAAACATGATATTTCAACTCACAAATAACTAATTTAGAACCCAAGAATCAATTGAACCGTAATTTGAAATACAAAAGTCAACAAAAAAATTAGCTTGGGCGATCTCACCCAATACCCCACACAAATTCGCCTTTTTTGCATGAAGCAGCGAGGGAATGATGAGGGAAGCTCTCCAAAATTTGAGGTCCAAAGCTCGCAAGATGGAAGAGAAATCGAAGAAAAAAAAATCAAGGGGAAGAGCACGTTGACCGAAGGAGGAGGAAGAATGGTAGATCACTTTTCTTTTTGGGCCTTGGGTCCATTTATGGAGTTAATGGATTGGCCCACTAGTTTTGTGTGAAACCCGATCATTAATTGATCGATCTTTCACCGTTTTAAGCATCTCGGCGACTAGCTTCCAAGCAATTGGCATTTATGTACCATGACTAAAATTCACCGGTAATCCACCGAGTACAACTTTAAAATTCGTACGGAAATGTACTGCCAACCGACGATTCGTTTGTATTTCAACTATTCAACTTGAAATTTTTGATTTCTCCTCGAAATAATCCACCCGGTAACTAATAGTATCTTATTACGGTAATATTGAAATGCGAGCGGGTTATTACAGATATTATACCTTGTTTTGAGCTTTTTATAATTTATATCTCTGTGCATGTATTGTTTTAATGTAATAATCATAAAATATAATTTTCATATTGAAAGGGAAAGTTGTGGGGTTCCGGGTTTTGCTATAAGGGAAGGGAGTAATTTTGTTCTTTCGTTTTGGTCTTTTGGTTAAACTATTTGTATGGTGTTGAATGAAGAAATGGGGAAAGGATTCTTGACTCTTTATGAGGCAAAAGAAGGGGTAAGCACCAAGTATTTTGAGTAGTGAGCAAGTTTGATAAAATTGTGTAATTAGCAAGTAATTACCACAAGTCAAAATCAATTTTTCTTATGTTAAAAATTTTTGCGGTTGAGATTAGGCGGCAAATCTGATTCGATTTGAGCATTAGTATCCAAATGAAGTTAAGTGTGCATCTTAATAGTTTATCTTATTATTATATGCTTTCGATATTCTACGTTTAACTTTGATTATCATGTTAATCGACAAATCGTTTGAAATAATATAATGCAATATTTTTAACCGTCTATTATACAACATATACTTAAATATATTTGAGTGCAAAATATTAAAATAAATCATTAAAAATTAGATATTAATATTTTGAAATGGATGGAGTGAAATAACTTGTTCACGCTTAAGGGTGAAATGTGTTTCATAATTCGGTTGGTAGTGGGACCGGAGGCCAAGTATAAATAATTTAGACCAAAATCGATGTCACAGAGACTAGTATTATATGGAGTGTTGTATTTTATGTCACAAAAATTATACATTTGAAATGGTTTCATTTAAAAGTTTATGACAGTGGAGAAATAAACCACCAAACCAAAGCGGGGCCTTACACCATCACAAATATCTCACCTAACACACGAAATAACCCGTTCGTATTTTTCTTAATGTGAATTTTAGTTGCGGTTGATGTTTTGCGGTTAAAGTTGAAAAAAATTTAATGGAATAATGATAATATGGGTTGGCGATAATATATTTTGAGAATAGAAATTTAAGGTGACTCGTGTTCGAATTAGGTTGAGTAAACCGAGAAGAAGCGAAATTCTTGAGCTTGAAAGCAGAGACCAGCTCCATAAATGTTCACTTGCCGCGCTAACTCTTCATACTTATCCTCGTATCATCCATTCAATAAGAAACAAAGAAAATCTTATACTTTCTCTCTCAAGGGCGAACCCCTTAAGCCTCCAACCAATGATTTTTCCATTTTTTGTGAGAAACTTGTTGAATTCAACCCTCAAATCTTATTCCCCATCTTAAGATTATCAAATGTATGAGTTTTAATCTTGATACCGTCATTTAAGGCTTGAGTTGACATTTTATATATTTGAGTTTTGTGTTGACTTTTAGATCTTGACTTTATTATGGTATAGAAATGTTATCTAAGTTTAGTTTAGGGGATTAGAGTTGACTTTGAGTGATTATTGGAGTTAGAAAGTGGTGTATGTTGAGGGTTGACTTTTGTTGACTTTTTCTTAAATTAACTTTAAATTGTAATATGAGGTTAGAGGACAACAAGAACCTCCATCTTCTTCTTTTTATTTATAAATTTAGAAATGATAGTGTCCGTTTGGCTAGGCGTGTTGCCGAAGTCGATGCTAACTCCCATAGTATGAATGATAGGGTTTCATTTTAACTCTTAAATTAACTCTAAATTGTAATAATATGGGGTTGGCTGGGACTAGTGGGGATGATGCCGGAACTAGTAGGTAGGCGAGATATTCTCGATTACCCAACGGGGAGGCTCGGGAATTCCCAAGGGGAGTCACGGGTACTTTAAATTGCTGTGGGTTGAGAGCAAGTCTTGTTTTGAGTGCAGACTCTTTCATTCACTTCATATAATGTGAAATTTTCCAAAGCGTATTCCTAAAACTGCATTGAAATTCTTGCTAGACCACTTCTAATTCAACTCCGGGTGGAAAGCTTTGTTAAGATTGATGGGGTACTTAGAAATTGTCCGTAAGTAATCGATGTTTGGAGATAGATTTACTACTTTTTGAGATGAATGATTTTGATCTTGTGAGGAGAATGGATTGGTTGGGGAAACATCATGCAGTGATAGATTGTCATCTTAAGAAGATTGAAATATCTAGTCCTGGTAAATCTAAGATCTTGCTTCCTGGGTGATAGAAAAAATTCTTTCCTCTTTGTCGTTTACGCCTTAGTTGCCCATAAGATCTTTGAGAAGTGGATGGTGTTGGTTATCTTGCTCATGTTGTCGACACAAGTAAGGAGAGGTCGATCGGGGAGGTGCATGTTGTGAGAGAGTATGTTTGATGTGTTTCACACGAAAGGAGTTGGGACTTCCCATACATCGCGAGAGGAATTGGAGTTTCCATGCAGGGTAATTCTGGTACTACTCCGATTTCTATAACACCTTATAGAATGACTCCTGCGAGTTGAAGGAGTTGAAAATGCGTACAGGAATTGTTGGATAAAGGGATTCATTCGATACGTGAGTTCACCCAGCAAGTGCTCGGTGTTATTTGTCGAAGAAGGATGGATCTTTGAGGTTGTGTATCGATTATAGACAATTGAACAAAGTAACAATTAATAACCGATATTAAGTTGCCTAAATTGATGATGTTTGATCAATTGAAATATGCCCAGGAGTATTTTCTAAGATTGACTTAAGGTCATTTACCGTCAGTTGAGATTAAGGAGGATGATATATGATCGGCATTTAGAGAACAGATATAGACTCTGAGTTTAGTAATACCGTTTGGGTTTCACCGAATGCCCCTATATTTATGGACCTTATGAATGGTGTTCGCTCTTACTTGGATAAATTTGTGAGGTGGTGTTCGTGGCGACATTTTGATATATTAAGTAGTGAGGAGAGCATAGAAGAACAACTTGAGAATTGTCTTTGGGAACTTTGAGGAAAAAGATTGTATTACTAAATTTGCCACAAGTGTAGATGCAGTTGGGAGAAAAGTGCGGGTTTACGGAGCCATGTGATTTCGAGGAGAGGGGGTATAAGTGTTGATCCTCAAAAGTTGAGATTGTGATGGGTGGGAGCGACCCACTAGTGTTCTTGAAATATTTTAAGGTCTAGCGGGATACTATGAGGAGATTTTATACAAGACTTCTCAATTATTTGCCACACCATGACGGAGTTGACCGGAAAGGGAGTTCCATTTTTTTTGAAGGTGAGATTGTAATGACTTGATTAGCCCAAGTTGAAGAAATTGACTACGGCGCGGTATTGACTTCTTTCCGTCGGGACAGGGGATGGCTAAATTAAGTGTACTTTGGTGAGTAAATGCATGAAATTTAGGATGTGTGTTAATCTGACATGGTAAGGTGGTAGCGTGTCATCCTTGACAGTGAGAAATCATGAGAAAAACTATCCAGAGCGCCTGATTTGGAACTAGGCTGATTGTGTTCGCACTTAAGATTTAGAGGCATTATTTGTATGGTGTGACTTGCAAAGGTGCACTAATCACAAAAGTTTGAAATACTCGGCGAAGATTTGAACACGAGGCGTGAAGGTGGATGGAGTTTATCTGTGATTAGCTGATGTTTCCATTGAGTATCATCCGGGGAAGGCGAATGTGGTGGTGATGCAGGAGTCGTAAGGGGGAAGATTAAAGGAGCCATTAAATGAAGTAAGCTTAACTTCAAATTGTTAATGTCGGAGTAAGTCGATGGCGGTTGTTGAATTGCAAATAAAGAAGTTCGGCCGGTTCTTTTGATCGAATAACGGGGCAGGCAAAAAAAGATGAGAAATTGCAAAAATAATTGCCGGAAGCGAGCGAGATCGGACTTTGGTGAGAGATGATGGAGCCACCTGATACATGAGTAGATTATTCGTGCACTTATTCTCGGGAGTTGAAAAGGGAGATTTTGGGCCGAAGCTCATAATAGTCCATATAGTATTCATCCGGGTAGTACAGATGTATAGAGACTTAGGCGGTCATTGGACATGAAGAGGAAATTCTTGAATTTGTATTAAAATGCCGACTTGTCTCGGGGTGAGAAAATAGAACACCGACATCAGTGAGGCTATTGCAACCGCCTACATTCCATGAGTGGACTTGGGAGCATATTATGATGGATTTTGTTTTGGACTCCCGAGGACGTTGAGAAAGAATGATAGCATTTGGGTGATAGTGGATAGACTGTCGAAATCAGCTCATTTCCTACCAATTAAATCGACTCTGGTCTGGCAGTTAGCGAGGTTGTATGAATCAAATTGTGCGATTAAACAGGTGCGGTATCCGTTGTTTCGGATCGAGATACTAGATTCACCTCCCGAGATTTTGGAAAGGGATTTCAAGCGTGATAGGGGCGAGGTCAATTTGAGTACATCATTTCATCCCAGGTAGATGAGCGGAGTTAGAGAGGGCAATTCAAACATTGGAGGATATGGCTGAGGCACGTGTGTTGAATTTTTTACGGGAATTGGGATGATGAATTGCCTAAAATGGAGTTGACATATAATAATAGTTTCCACGCCATTATTGGGATGGCACCATTTGAAGCATTATACGGCAAGAAATGTAGGACTCCAGTTTGCTGGAATGAAGTAGGAGATATAAAAGTGTGCAGTTCGAGTTGGTGGAAAGATGCATTGGAGAGAATAAAATTGATCACAGCTGACACACGAAGTGGGCGCTTGAGGATAGACAAAAGATGTATACGGATCGTCGCCAGATTAGTTTAACCTTTGAAATTGGTAATAAAGTATTCTTGCTTGAGAATATCCCGTGGAAAGGTGTGTTGAGATTCGGGGAAGAGAGGGAGAGTCGGAGTCCACGATATATTGGTCCGTATGAAACAGGCGAGTTAGCCGGTGGCCTATCGTTTGGCGTGCCTCGGCATTGGACGGGGAATTCATAATGTCTTCCGTGTGTCGTGCTTGAGGAAATATATCCCAGCAAATACCATATCTTAGAGTCACAACCAATGGAGCTTGGGGAGGACCTTACGTATGAAGAGAAGCAGGGTGAAATTGAGTAGTAAGGGGAAAAAGTGTTGCGAAATAAAGTTGTGGCTTTAGTGAAGGTGTTGTGGCGAAATCAGCGAGTGGAGGAAGCTACATGGGAACGAAGGAGGATGTCAGAAGTCAATATCACACATCTTTTCGAAGTAGAAGGTTAGTTCTTAAATTTTGTACTATAATATGTGGCCAGTATGTGAATTAATATAAGGAGGTGAGTAAGTGTTTTGGAGTGCAGGCGCTTGAATGTTGAGTAAATTTAGGGCGAGAAATTTTTATTAAGAGTGAGAGGCTGAAATAACCCGTTCCGTATAAGCATTTCTCTTAACGTGATTTTAGTTGCCCAGTTGAGTGTTTTGCGGTTAAAGTTAAAAAAATTAATGGAATAATGATAATATGGGTTGAGCGATAATATATTTTGAGAATAGAAATTTAAGGTGACTCGTGTTCGAGATTAGGTTGAGTAGCGAGAAGAGCGAAATTTGCGAACCAAAGCGAGACCTAAACTCACTTAAATGTTCACCTACCCACCACTAACACTTCACATACTTATCCTCGTATCATCCGTTCGACAAGAAACAAAGAAATCTTCTCGCTTATACCGAAGGGCGAACCCATAAGCCTCCAACCAATGATTTTTTTTTTCCATTGTTTTGGTGAAACTTGTTGGAGTGAACCCTCTCGAATCTTGTTCCCCATCTTAAGATTATCAAAGGTATGAGTTTTAATCTTCAAATCTCATCATTTAAGGCTTGAGTTGACTTTTTATATAGTTGAGTTTTGTGTTGACTTTTAGATCTTGACTTTATTATGGTATAGAAATGTTATCTAAGTTTAGTTTAGGGGATTAGAGGTGATTTTGAGTGATTATTGGGGTTAGAAAGTGGTGTAAGTTGAGGGTTGACTTTTGTTGACTTTTTCTTAAATTAACTCTAAATTGTAATATGAGGTTAGAGGACAACAAAGAACCTCCCATCTTCTTCTTTTTATTTACTAAACTTGATGGCTTGATCCGTTTGGCTAGGCGTGTTGCGAAGCGATGTTATCTATAGTATGAATGATAGGGTTTCATTTGTAAACTTCTTCCTCGATTGTATTTTATTCTAACCGATGTATTCATATAATCCCAGCTGGTGTTGATGATGTTCAAGCTACTAACATTAGACACACTAGCCTTGCTAGGATTTTCTTTAGTGTTCGAATTGGAGGTTGTATTTAGCAGTAGTTTAATTAGTTGCCAATTGATTGTTGGATTGATTAGAATGTGCTTAGTATTTATTATTAGGGTAAATAAGGTGATGATCGAATATTGAAATTTTACGAAGTTGGCAATTAGAATGTAGTTATGTCGGAATGTTAGAAGTGTATACCAATCTTGGGGATAGGATGATCGCTAAGAGTTGTAAATTTGAATCGTGAGATGGGGAATTATAACACTCGGGGTTTTATATAGATGTTAAAAGATATTCTCACGGAATGTGTTATAATGTATAGTTTCTTTGAATAGGAGTTGAGCTTTGGATCGCTTGCGTGGTGTATCATTTACTGCTTTTGGGCTCGAGGTGAGTACAAATCTCACGATGGGGACCTTTCATTTATATATCATGTTATATACTTTGCATGTGTTGTTTTGAGACTATTCTGATACGTGTATTGTATGATCATGATTGATATTATGTGGAAATTGTGAGTCATGATTCATGTTATGAAATAATTGAGGTTTTGATTGATATTATGAGATAACTATGATTATGAGTTATATTATGAGATAATTGAGATTATGAGTTGCATTATGAGATAGTTTTGAGTATGAAGTTTCATGTTATGAGATTGTGTGTGTGTGGTGTGTCTTTGTGTGTTGTGTGGGCGTGATGCGAGATGTGTTTTGATTGCTTTGTGTTACTTGGGCCGGTGGTGACCCGGCCAGGAGGTTTGGCGTGGTATGCATATTGTGTGGGTGGCCAGGTGGATTGGGAGGTTTGGTGTGATATGCATTGAGGGGTGTAGCCTCGGTCGGGAGGATGGAGGTGGAACTCGTCGATTATTTGGAGATTAGTTCCTCATATGTGTATTATTTGGAGGTGGATTCTCGTATATTATTATTATTTGTGGAGGTGGTTCTCCATTTGATGACTTTTTTGTGTGTTAGAGATTGTTTCCCTTAAATGAATATGCACTATTTATGAATATTTCATGTGTATAGCGTTATGTAACATTGTATAAAGAGAAATCTATGTGATATGTAGACCCCAGGTTATTCATTATGCTTAACTTTGGTTAATATCGTGCATATGTTATATATATATATATGTGTGTGTGTGTGTGTGTGTATTATTGTGTGATGGAATCCAAGTACGTGGTATTTGTATTCAACTTCGAAGCAATAGTTGACTCCTTATTCTCTATGGGCGGACGTTTCGTACCCTAGGTCTCTAGGAGCGATCGTTGAGGTGGTGAGGCTGTTTTTCTTTGAGGCACAACGTGGAGATCTTAGGTGAGGCGATGGTGGCATAGGAAGTCACAAAATTCGTCATTTCCTTTGTTGTCGATTTGTATATATCTAGACTGGTGTGTTGTATTATATTGATAGATGCAGTTGTCCTCTTTCCTATGTTATATTTTGAATTCTCGCATATCCTTGGGTTGTATTATTGGTGGATTTGTGATACATTTACATTTTGTTATTTTTGTTGGATGTGCTGTTGGAACACCACGATGGGAACAAAGGGATTTTTGTTTTGATAATGTCGATAAGTCATATTTGTTATTGTATCCATCGATTGGTGACTACGGGTGTACGAGGTTGTTAATGATCTTAATCTCGGGGCCGACTTGGGGTGGGAGTGGTTACATAACTACTTAACTCTTCATCTTCATCCACAAGCCCGTCCATAACTGCTCACACTCCATTTGGCAGAATTCAATTAGGAGAAAAGAAAAATTTCTTCCCGAATTCACTTCTCATCAATCGTTGCTTAAACTCAAGGTAAATTTGTGGAGAGTTTCCCCTCATCATCCTCATCATATCAAGGCAAGAAAGGTTGAATCTTTTGAGATATTTCATGAGTTTTGAAGAGTTGACTTTTACTTGATTTTTTGTTGACCTTGAGTTTGGGACTTCAAAATGATATATATGGATCGTCTAGGCTTAGATTAGATGATTAGAGGTTATGAAAATCGATTTTGGAGGTTGAAATGTGTAGAAATTGATAGTTTGACTTTTGAGGAATTGAGTTTTTAAAGTTTGAAATGGTATAGAAGTATCCTCTAAGCTTGAAATATGTGAGTAGTATTGATTATACTTGGTCTTAGGGGTTGAAGTGCACATTGATTGGATCGATTGACTTTTCTAAGTTTCTTTAAATTGTATGGTGATGTTATGGGACTTTAATCTAGTTGTTTTGGAATGTAAGTTGGATGTTTTGATGTTGATTGGTAGAGGATATTGTTGAGTTGGGTTATTCCAAGTCGAGTTGTAATTGGGGTTTTGAATTAAAGGTTGATTATAATGGGTTAATTAGTTGGCGATTTATTGTTGGATTGATTAGAATGTGACTAAAGTGTTATTGTCGGGATAATAAAGTGATGACCGAATATTGGGAGTTATGAAGTTGGTAATTAGAATGTAGTTAAGTTGGAATTTTAGAAGTGTATACTAATTTCGGGGATAGGATGATTACTAAAAGTTAAATTTGAATTGTGAGACGTGGTATAATACTCGGGGTTTATATAGATGTTAAGAGAGGTTATTCTACGGAATGTGTTATAATGTATAATTTCTTTGAATAGGAGTTGAGCTGGACCTAACACGTGGACTACCTAGAGATTATCATTATTGCTTTTGGCTCGAGGTGAGTACAAATCTCACGATGGGAACCCTTCATATATATTATGTTATATATTTTACATGTGTTTTCATGGGACTATTTTGACATGTGTATTGAGTGATTATGATCCATGTTATGAGATAGTTGTGATTATGATTTATATTATGAGATAGTTGTGATTATGATTCATATTATGAGCTAGTTGTGATTATGATCCATGTTATGAGATAGTTGTGATTATGATTCATATTATGAGATAGTTGTGATTATGATTCATGTTATGAGATTGTGGTGGTCATTGTGGTTATACCACGTGTGTTGTGTGTACTTGTGTTGCGTGTGGCTGTGTGCTGTGTGTGTAATCTGTGTGCAGGTGTATTTTGATTGCTTTGTTTGTTATTTGTGGAGCGGTGGTGACCCCGGAGGTTTGGTGTGGTATGCATATTGAGTGGGTAGCCCCGTGGATTCGGGAGGTTTGGTGTGATATGCATGCTCGAGGGGAATTGTAGCCTCGGTCGGGAGGATGGAGGTGGAGGCCTCATCTGATTATTTGGAGGTGGATTCCTCATTTGTTGTTATTTGTGGAGGTGGATTCCTCATTTGTTGTTATTTGTGGAGGTGGATTCCTCATTTGTTTATTGTTTGTGGAGGTGGATTCCTCATTTGTTTACTATTTGTGGAGGTGGATTCCTCATCTGATTATTTGTGGAGGTGGATTCCTCATTTGATTATCTTGTGTGTTGAGATAGTTTTCCTTAAATGAATATGCGTTATTGATGGTTATAAGCTCATGTGTATAGTATCATGTGATATCGTGTAGGAGGATTCTATGTGATCTGTGGACAGTTATTCATTGTGTAGCCTGGTTAATGTATATGCATATGTTATATATATAAGTATGATGATTAGCATATATGTTTGGGTAAAATCTGTGTGTTGTATTCACTCGGCTTTATAAATTTGACTCTGTCTCATGGGCGGGCGTTTATGGCTAGGTCTCAGGAGCGTCGTTGGGGTGAAGATGCAAGGTGCGGGCTCACGTGAAGATCGTAGGTGGTGGGTGGCGTGGAAGTCCTCATCAGTCATTCCCCTTATGTTGTCAACTTGTTATATTTCTAGACTTTGTATATGTGGTATTTTGGGATTTCTTGTATATTCTTGGGTTGTATTATTCAGGTGGATTTGTGTTCTGTTGTCTTTTGTTTTGTTGGATGTGTTGTTGGAACACCACGATGGAATAGAGAGTTTTGTCTTTGTTTATGTCAGCAGGGTCATATTTGTTATTGTATCCATCGATTGGTGACTCAAATGCTGAGTTATTAATGATCCTAACCTCGGGCGACCCGACTTGGGGTGGAGTCGTTACATGGAATATTAATTTTCTAATGTTTAATAATTAAATCACTTAATAAAAGTAAATGTCAGTAAAATTTATTTTGTATACTCCCGTCTTCCCAACATCATTTTACTAGTAAGGAGTTCACGTCAAATGGCCAGGCGAGGCGATGTTACATTCAATAGTTGATTAGAACTAACTTTTGTAAATATATTGGCATCTGTCTTGCTTCAAATGTCTCGAAGTATTATTTATCGAGGTCTTTCCTACTACGATTGATAATTGTAAATATATATATATATATATATATATATATATGAAAAAGACGAAAAAAAGCGACCACATATGACCGTCGTGAAATAATGAAAAATGGCAGAAAAAACATAGGTATTAATTTAGCACCCTAATAAAATTAGGAATAGTAAAAAATAATACAGAGAATTTATTAAATGTCAGTATTAAATTTTATCTAGTTTCTCTTTACATCAGTTGATAATTGGAAAAATGCTAATAGCAAAATAAATAAATAAATAAAATAAGCCAAAACCGAAAAAAAAAAGGAAAAAAAAATCTCTCTTCCCAAAACCGGGAAAAAAGGAAAAAAGTTTCCATGACCGCGTGCAACACATACACAAGCCTTTTATAACTACTATCGATGATATTCTATATTACCCTCCATGCATGGAATTGATTTCCAAGTGATAGTCTTTACTTTTCTGACTCGACTATAATTAAACTAGTAGTTGAGTGCAAATTGGTAGAAGATAGGAGCTAACGTTAGAACTTACAAATCATGCCAATCCATTAAACAATACTGTATCTTAGGTGTGACAAGCTCGATCAAAAAAAGAGCTAATTAGCCGGATACTTGAACTATCACTTTACTTTCGATTAGGTCCTCAGAACTATGCATTCTTTTGCAGGTGGTCCTTGGACTATTCTTCTTTTAAACGTGTCCTTGGACTATTCTTCTTTTCTAAGCGTGGTCCATGGGCCGTTTTTACATGTGAGGGGTAAGGATCTACACAATTATTAGATTTGTGAAATGTATTTTAAAATAATTTAACATGGGAGCCTTTTATAATACATTAAAATCACTTATTAAAAATGGTGTACGATTTCAGCAGTGGTACCTGATTATTGACGAGCACTCAAGTATTTTTTAGCGTGATAGAGGATTTCTAGTTTGTGTCTAACTCCAGATCTCTCCAGAAACTATCGGATTGTAAATGGATTCTTCATTATTCAACTAATAATATTAATATGCATAATTCAATTACCAATGATAAGATAATCAACGTATTTGAATAAGAAGCTCATATTCAAAATAGGCTTACAACTATAGTAGGAAGCAAATGAGCTATCTCCCCCACTTGAATTAGACATTGTTCATGTTTCTCAAACCTAATTGAATTCTAAATTAAAATCATTCAGAGAAAACAACTCGGGTTGCATCAAGTCCGTAAGTGAAACTTGAAACTTACCCATATTTAATTTAGTAAGGACATGTAAAGAAAGATAATTGTGTTGAACACAGCACATAAACTATCGAAGAATATTCATGCCAACAATACACACAGTGCCAGAAATTTGGTGGAGAATCGGAGTTCTATCAAATCTTCTGAATGCTTAGAATCGGGGAAACACGTAATCGAGAACACTGGTGCATCAATCGGGAAGTTAGAAATTCGGATAGGTCGGTGGTGAGGCTCAACGAAGCCGGAGCACAGTAAGTTTCCTAGTCAAGCCGAGCAAGCAAAGGGGAGGTGATGACTATGAAGAGTGGGAAAGCTTCTTGATAGGGATATGGAGACAAAGTTTGAATCTTGAAGAAGCAATCGGAAAAAGGAAAGAAAGAGCAAGCAAAAGGGGAAGCCACTCCAGATGAGAGACAAATGGAGGAGGTGGTGAAGCCATACGTTCCGCCAGTGCCTTTCCCGAAGAGGCTCCTCAGAAGTAAACTGGATAAGTCTTTCTCTAAACTCTATGAAATTCTTTCTAAAGTTCATGTTAATTTACCTTTATTAAATGTGATTAAAAATATTTCCTCTTATGCTAGGATTCTTCAAGGGACTTGGGTTCACAAGCCAAGGAAATATAGACCTAATGAAAGGTTTTCATTTCTGAGATGGCTAATGTTATACTTAAAACTGACTTGTCACCTAAATTTACAGATCCCGAAAGTTGTATGATTGATATTAGTATTGGAAATTCTGAAAAAGCTAAGCCAATATTAGATTTAGGTGCTAGCATAAATCTTCTTCCTTATTCTTTGTACTTGCAATTAGGGCTTAAAAAAATTAAGAGCTACTACTACAATTAGGCGATGGAATTCGATGCAAATATCCTAGGGGTATAGTAGAGGATGTTTTGGTGCAAATTGATAAACAGATTGTCCCTGTAGATTTTGTGGTTCTTGAGATGGAACACCACCCCGGTCCTCATGAATCTCCCATTTTTTTAGGAAGGCCATTTATGGCTATCACCAGGACTCTAATTGATGTGCAAAATGGGAAGTTAACTATGTATGTGCTTGATCAAACTGTTGAATTCTCGGTGTTTAAATCCTTGAGCATACTGTTGAGTCGGTTAGGTGTTCAGTATTGAGGTTAATTCGGGAGATTTTCCAAAGCTTCATAGTTTGATAAAAGGGATAAGTTAAAATTAGCTCTCACTCTTGATG
The DNA here is from genome assembly GCA_019722365.1 of Lithospermum erythrorhizon. Taxonomy (NCBI): domain Eukaryota; kingdom Viridiplantae; phylum Streptophyta; class Magnoliopsida; order Boraginales; family Boraginaceae; genus Lithospermum; species Lithospermum erythrorhizon. Next base: position 81,263 of record JADFUC010001202.1, on the reverse strand, counting down.
GTATGAGGGGATGAAGTAATGATGCATAAAGAGTACGGATAAAACTCTGTTATTATTCACTGGAAATTCCATGAAGTGAACTCTTTGATTTTTAAATTTCTAAAGAAATTTTCCTTCTATGATTTTACCACTAAATTCCACGGCTTAAGCCACACCATCCCATCTAAAATATGTTTCTTGATACTAATGAAGCACTTTCCGATTGTTATTACTGCCGATTTAACTAAAATTCTGAGGAAGAGTTTGATAGAGGTGCTCAAGGACAATGTTCAAGCTATAGGGTGGACTCTTGCTGATATCAGAGTTAGTCATTTGTTTGCATGCAAAAATCACATTTGGAGGATAATAACGCTAAGCACAAAGAGATACTCAAAGGAGGCTAAAATCCAAATTTGAAAATTGTAATGGCAGAGTTCTTATTTGTTGGATGCAGGTAGTATTTTATCTCTGATAATGAGTGGGACAATCTGTGCATGTAGTCCCCAAAAATCTAGTATCATGATAAATATTAAGAATGACTGAGGTGCCAACCGGGATAATTCTGAGGGGTAGAGAATGGTCATTAGTTTTGAGAATTAAAATCATTACTAAAAGGATCATTTTTCTCTTTTACCTTTCATTGATCAAATGCTCGAGAGGTTGGCGGGTCATGCGTATTATTGTTTTCTAGATGGTTGTCGTATTTTGAATACCTGGCTACAGAGGATCAAAAGAAGAAGACTACCTTCAACGTCCTTTTGGAACCTTTGCATACCGGAGGCAGATTTTATATCATAATCTGCGAGCATTTTCGGAGATCATGTTATCCATTTTCTACGATATGATTGAGAAGTTTATTGAGGTATTTATGGATGACTTTTTGTGGAGAGTCATTTGAAAATTACAAAACTTGCTCCCCGAATGTGGTTCCTCAAAAGCAGCGTATTTGAAACAATTTAACTTTAAGCTGGGAAAAGTGTCATTTTATGGTTAAACAGGGAACTGTACTAGGACATATTGTTTCTCAAAAGGGCATAGAGGTTGATAAAGCTAAGATAGATGTTATATCAAAACTTCCACCACCTAACTCTGTAAAGGGGATAAGAAGTTTCTTAGGGCATGCTGGTTTTTATAGAAGGTTCATAAAAGATTTTTCAAAAGTCTGTAAGCCCCTTTTTGATTTACTGGCTAAAGATGTTAAATTCGAGTTTAGTCAGGATTGCATGAATTCTTTTGTTCTGTTAAAGGAGAAGTTGACCACTGCCCCTATTCTTGTTGCATCAAATTGGTCACTTCCATTTGAGTTGATGTGTGATGCTTCTGATTATGCTTTAGGAGCTGTGTTAGGACAAAAGGTTGATAACTTGCCTGTAGTAATTCATTACGCTAGTAGAACTTTGAATGATGCACAAATAAATTACACTACAACTGAGAAAGAATTACTTGCGGTTGTATTTGCTTTAGACAAGTTCCGCTCTTATCTACTTGGTTCACAAATAAATTGTTTATCTTGATCATTACGTATTAAAATATTTGTTAACTAAGAAATATGCAAAACCCCGATTAATTAGATGGATTCTCTTGTTACAAGAATTTGATCTTATAATCAAAGGATAAAAGAGGGTGTGAGAATAATATGGTATGGAGTTGCTTGAGGTAGATAGTCCCTAATGATCTTTGCCGGATAGAAAATTTGATACCCATAAATGAAAGTTTACCACATGAAGCACTCTATGCGTTGCATGGAGATGAGCCGTGGTTTGCTGATATTGTTAATTTTCTTGCCTCGGGTATTATTCTCCAGTTTGGGATTCCACACCGGGGAAAAGAAGCGATTCTTATCAAAGGTGAGATACTTCTACTGGGAGGACCATGCACTTTTCAAATATTTCACGATCAGTTATCGAGGATGTGTTCTGAGAAATTTGAGCAGGGAGAGCATTTGAATCAACGTAATACCTTGAGCTACGGAGGTCATTTTGGAGTAAGAAAAGCGGCTTTGAAGACCTTGAGCTTTGGTTCTAATGGCCATAGGCGTTGAGAATAGCTTTACGTACAGATCGATAAATAACAAAAAGAGCGGCTAACATTGGTAGCGAGAAATGAGATGCCTCTGACAAATAATCTCGTAGTTGAGTTATTTGATGTATGGGGAATTGACTTCATGGGTCCTTTCCCAAATTCTTGTGGTTTTGAATATATACTTGTTGCTGTTGATTATGTGTCTAAATGGATAGAGGCAATTGCCACTAGAACTAATGATAATAAAGTGGTAATCAAGTTTTTGAAAGACACGATATTTTCAAGGTTTGGAACCCCTAGAGTTTTAATCAGTGATGGGGGTAAACATTTTTGTAATTCTTCTTTGTGCATTTGTGTTGAAGTATAATGTTACTAAATGGGTAATTTGCTTTAAAACTTTATCACCCAGGAACATCGGGGCAGAGGTGGAATCTAGCAATAGACAAATCAAAGGGATACGGAAGGCGTTGAACCCAACGGAGAATTTGGTCGCCAGAAGTTGAAAACGATGCATTGTGGGCTGTGAGAACAACATATAAGACACCCATTGGCACTAGTCCTTACTAACTAGTTTATGGTAAAGCTTGCCACTTGCCAGTGGAGTTGGAACATAAGGCATATTGGGCAATCAGAAAGCTCAATTTTGTGGATTCGGTCGAGGAGAGGAAGCTAGAGGCGAGCGAGGCTTGACAAGTTGAGGCTAGATGCTTATGAGAATGCTAGGATCTTTAAGGAGAGGACAAAATTTTACCATGATAGGCTGATAAGGAGAAAAGAGACATTGGGCAGTATGAAAGTTTTGTTATTCAATTCGCGTCTCCGTTTGTTACCTCTGCTTTTCTCCCTTTTCTTTTCCCTTTCACGCGATTTCCGCTCCCGGATCCGGAACCATAGCTCAATCGCCCCTATAAGCCGCCTCTCCACTACGTCGCCGCCGTTCCGCTCCCGGATAGAGCCCCCTCCTCACATCGCAAATCCCTTGCTTGACTCGGCTGTGAAACTCTACTGCCGCCTCCGTTCAGCTACCGGGTCGGCCTGAGTTCCGCCCGCTCCAGCGCGTGCCACACAGCCTCTCCGGCCATCCCCACTTAAATCCCCAAATTTGTGAGTTAATTAGGTTTATTTTCTGTTTTTTTTATTATTATTATTTCGTTTTTTTTATTCTTTTATTATTATTATTTTTCGGTATTATTCATCATATGTGTTCGATTTTTTTTATTTTCAGTTTCTTTATTGTGTTGTTATTTTCAGTTTCTTTACTTAGTGTGTTGTTCTTTTATTATTGTGTTTAATTGTTGACCAGTGGGATTTGTGTGGTATATGTTAGCCTAAATATAACCTTAGAGGGGGGGTGAATAAGGTTTTAAGTTACGTTATTAACTTTTTCGAGTTTTAATCTAATAATGCGGAATTAACAAACAATAAGAATATAAATTAATTCGATGAACCGTCTGACTCGAGAATGATTAGTCAAAATTAAACAGCAAAATATGATTAGCTAAAATAACAAGAATACTTGAAAGTAAAGAGCAAAGATAGAAAAGGCGATACACGATTTTAACGGAGCCGGTTCCCAATGCTCGGCAAATTAAAACTTTCAACCTGGGATTTTGGCAAGATAACTAGCTCTTGAAAAATTGTTTGATTACACAATCCAGCTTCTCTGAGGCTATTATCAAACACTAGCCTCCAGCAGTGACCCAAGCTACCCGGTAAGGATTTGACACTGAAATACACTGAATTAGGAACCCAAGAATACCCTCTTAGGATTTCACTTCACTACTCCAACTAGGAATAGCAAACCCTATGCTACACCACACAAGGATTTCACTAAATCACAATTGAGGATTGAGTAATACAAATTTGCACACAACTAGGAAACTCTCTACAAAAGATAATGAAGATTAAATGTGAGAGTTATTGACTTTTGCCTTTTTGAATTTGAAGGAATTTAATGCTTGAGAATTAGGTCAAAAAGGTTGGGGGTTTTAAAATAGAAGGGGACTTATATAGTGCACAAAAATAGGCTGAAAATGGCCCCGCATCGAGACCCGGGGGTCTCGATGAGCCCTCGATGGAGGCCAAGGAGTAGCGGCTATAAGCCTCCTGCCATGTAGACCACTATCGAGGAGAGGCCGGGGGTCTCGATCATCGGGACCAGCGAGACCACTGCCTCGTCGGGTCTCGTCGCCGGGACAACAGGCAGACAGGGCCCTACCGATGGGGTCTCGATGGTCGATGTTTCTGCTTCTAAAATAAGAGGATGCGTTTCAAGCTTGATTCTCGAAACAAAATGACCTGTGATCATTTATGCGAGCCTTAACAATGAATCAATCTATACTTAGGATTAAAAACTACGGACTATCAATTTAAAACTACTCAAGATTAAAACCACTTAAAAGTCATTTCTCTCATACTTAAAACAACATTTACTAAAGTGTAGAGAGTTTCATACAAACGCCTATATGACTTAAGACCACGAGCTCCTTGAATAACTTAGCGTTTGTTAGACTCATCCTTGAGCCTCAAGACATCTCGATCCAACTCTTTAAGCAGGCTTATTAAAGAATAAACTTTGATTACCGTTCACTTGAAAACGGGATTAGTTCGTTTAAACAATTTGTTATCTTCAAAAAAAGGTTTGAATCGAATACCATTATTCAACAAACTCCCCCTTTTTTATGATAACAAATTGACTTATGCTAAGGGGGAAAGAAATATAAAACATAAGCAACGCCCCTCAACATAAGATTCCCAAAGTTTTCTTACGAAATAGAACAATAACAACCATGGATGATATATCAACAAAGCACTAAATAATAGCATGGCACGAAATAGTTAATAAAACATCCAACAAGCTATCATAAGAAATAAAACATCCAACAAGCTATCATAAGAAAACTATAACAATCCAAAGCATAAAGTCTACTACCTCCTTTGGGATCATCACAAGGAGCACACGAAGTCTAAACAAGAACTAACTAAAAATAAGCATAAAAACATAAAGGTCAAAGCCATCAGAGATCACTATTTATCTTCGGACCGCCGCTACCGCGCAAAAGAAAGGCCCGTCGCATGCTCCTCATCATCATCAAAGAATGTAGTCTCGAGACCAATACCGAGATAGAAGCGGATGTGAAGTAGAAGCGGATGTGAAGTAGTACCAGCGTCGATTAGTGCGTCTGACTTCGCCACAAATCGTCTGAATAACCAGTATTTCTTGTGGGCCTTAGTCTGTCATTTGCATCCCCCAAAAGATGAGAGAGATTTCATAATCCCTTTGACATAATCATTGATCTTCTTGTTTTTCCTTGAGTAGTGTCTCTTGCAATTTCATAAGTTGCACTTGATTATCTTATTGACTTTTTTTTGCCTAAGAGTCTGCAGGCTTCATTTTGCTAGTCTCTTGATCTTGGAACATTTTGCTCAGCGTCTCATGAGGAGCATCACCCTCACCTATCATCACCTTCTTCATTATTATCATCATCCTTCATCATCATCAAGTCATCATCATCAATATCCTCATGTCTAAAAACATAGGATCCTCCAAATCATCGACCTCCAAGCAAAGCTTCCTTATCATAAGCTAGAATGGCTTTTCTATCCTCCCGATGAGCCAATTTTGCTTCCCATTTCCACCAAAGACGATTGTTGTGATAAGCAATAGTGCACGTCTTGAAATAATCTTTGGTGATCCTATGGGTGCCCCCTATCAATGGCACACCTCTTGGAAACACTCTATCGCCTCCCCAAGATTCCATAATATGTGTGATAAGCATCCCATAGGGAAGAGTGGTAGCCTTGGTATTTCCCATGGAGTGACGCATGTGGAAAGCAATGATAATGGGAAGATTGATTCGTTGTCGGAGCATGAACTTGTAGGTTAAGGAGTTGACCTACTACTCGGTTCCTATCTTGAGACAGGCGGGTACTAGGAAAACTACAAAACAAGTGTTGGCAAATCTCGCCTCCCCGGTATACAAGTGTAAACAAGGCAAAGTATCCACCACTCCCTTCTTACGATACCCATTTTTAAACCTACGACCATTGTTCAACATCGTAGTCCCGCATTAACCCACATGAACTCAATCTCATCACTTGGGAGGCTCTGCTTGTCAACATAACTTCAGAAAACCCGTTCGACGACAAACCAAAATCTTATAAAAGTTCCTGCGTCTTATACTCAAAAGACCTCCCATTAAATTCCAACTTAAGATTGAGACTATTACTATTGGGAGTGTGTATAACCACATGCTCATAGAAGAAATAAACCCAATCCGGAAAAGGCATCGTAGGACTTAGCCAAAAGCTTCTCCCACTTTTAGAATTTGACAAGATCGAAATGTGTGCCCTCAAGTCTCCTCCATCATAGAAATACCCATCAAGTATGTTAGGTTTGCCCAATCTTCCACTTTTTCCACCCTTTGATGGCAAAACATTTAGATTGTCACTTTGTTGTGGATTTGAAGAACTCCCCCCTTGATAAAGAACCACTTGATTTGAGGATTTGGGATTTTGGGTTCTTGCCCTCTTTTTGGTAGGTTTTGTAGGATTTGAGGCCATTTTAGTGGAGATTTTTTGAAGAATGAGAGTGTCTGGGTTTGTGGATTAGTAATTTTGTGAATTGAAGTGATAAAAAGGAGAAATTTTGATGAATTTTTGAAGAAAATGGTTGAGATGGGCGGTTATGGGGTGATTAGGGTTGAAGAGATTGAATGTTGTGTTGAAATGGTGAAGAAATCGGTGATGATATATTTAAGAACATTCATCAAGACCCATTGAGAGGGGGTCTCGTGGGCTCTGAAACTGACCGGGGTATTTGCATCGAGACCTCGCCCGAGAAGCGAGAGTCTCGATAAGGGGCTATTTGCGGTGGTTATTTCCGCCACCACTTCGAGACCCATTCGAGAGGAGGGGGTCTCGATGGGCTCTGTGAGACCGGGGCTGTGCAGCCGAGACGCTCATCGAGGAAGCGGGGTCTCGATGGGGGCTATTGCTGAGTAGTTATATGCTTGAGAGACCACATTCGAGAAGGGGGTCTCGATAAGTCTCGATGACAGGTGGGGAGTTCCACTAATTTCTACGATAATCCTCAATCATCCACATTCAACCGGCGAACCAACCCGACACACATTCAGTTGAAGCAACCATCCACAATTCACTCAAAAACCAGCCAAAACAGCATCCTCCTACCTCGATACACAACCGCTAGTCCTCCGCACTTCAATAACATCCTGACAATCAACAATACGATTCACCTGATAGGACAATTTTATCATTTGGCTTATCATCCCAAAAAATTTGACACAATTTAAACACATAGCATGCATATAATTCAAAGGCATAAAAGACATGAGAAGACAAGATTACTTACTAGAAAGATCAAGCATCCCCAGCTCACGCCTAATGCGGTTAAATTGATCCTCGGGTAGTGGTTTGGTGAAGATATCCGCAAGTTGATCATTTGTCCCCACGAACTTGAGATCAATGTTCCCTTTTTGCACATGATTCGGATGAAATGATAGCGGATCTGATAGTAGCGGTCTAGAATGTTGCAGTTTTTGTATTGATGGCACTAGTGTTGCCATAACACCGGTACTTGATTATACTTGATCCCAAAAGTCCTCGATGTTTGTTTCATCCAAAGCACTTGAGCCGCGCAATTTCAACACGCCACATACTCGGCCTCCGCCGTTGATAATGTTATACTATTTTGTTTCTTTGCTTGACCGTGAGGTAAGGCTATGTCAATGATAATGAGTCCCACTAGCCCTTTTCTATCAAGTGTGCAACACAAAATCAGCATCGAATATCCCACAAGTTCAATGTTCGCGCTCATTGGATATAAAGGCCATAGTCAATTGTTCGTTTCACATATCGAGAGGATCCTTTTACTTGGATTTTAAGATGAGAATCTTTGGGACACGGCAGGCTTGAGCACACACAAATACACGGCAAACATAATACTCCCGAGGGTCTAGATGCGGTAAGATAAAGAAGGCACCAATCACTACCTCGATATTTTGTCACCGTGCTTAACTTAATATATTGCTCATCAATGTCAAGCTTAGTTGATATGAACATAGAGTCGATCATTTTTGCATCTTCCATCACGAATTCTTTATGAGCTCTTTCGAGAATTTGCTTTGATAAATGAAGATCCCGTCATCCATTTGCTTCACTTGGAGTCGAGAAGAAGTTCAATTAAACCCGTCATGCTAAATCTCGAACTTTCCTTGTCATCATTTTAGAAATTCCTCACATGACAAATCATTAGTAGAGGCAGAAAATAATATCATCAACATATATTTGGACAACTATAAGATGTTTGCCTGGTTTTTTTACTAAGGAAAAGCGTGGAATCGAGCTTTTCCATCTTGACTCATTGCAACCTAAATATTATTAGCAACCTCTCATACCAAGCTCTAGGTGCTTGCTTTAATCCGTAAAGAGCTTTATCTAGTTTAAAAACGTGATTAGGATAATTAGCATCTTCAAAGCCCGGTGGTTGTTTTACAAAAACTTCCTCATCCAAAAAACCATTTAAAAAAGCACTTTTAACATCCATTTGGTGTAGTTTGAAATCCATATGACTAGCGAAAGCTAGAATAATACGAATGGATTCGACTAACGACGAGCAAAAGTTTCATGAGAGTCTCGCCGACTTGATTATAACCTTGGACAACAAGGCGACTCTTGTTTACCAAAACAACACGGTTTCATCAAGTTTATTTCTAAAAACCCATTTTTGTTCAATAATGGTTAGCGAGTTTTTCAACTAAATGCCAAACTTTGCATCTTTCAAATTGTTCAAGTTCTTTTTGCATAGATAAAATCCAATCCGGATCCTCTAGAGCTTGTTTAACATTAAGAGGTACTACTTGAGACACGTAAGCACTATGAAGGCAAACATTGTTTAAGGAGGATCGAGTAGTTACCCCCTTTGAGAGATCACCTAGAATGAGGTCCGGGGGATGATTCCTAACGATTCTCGTCTCCCTAGGTAAATCTTCATGTGTTCGCCCATGGAGATAATCATCCACGTCTTGCGGTTCTCGATGATTATTTGTTTTCTCCCCCATAATTGATGCTTCCTCATTTGAACCTTGGTTTTGAGGCTCATCACTTCTTTGTGAATTCACATCCACATTGACACCTATTGAATCATCCTCATCTACACAACTTTCTCGACAAGCGGATTAGATTCATCAAAGTTAACATGAATAGATTCTTGCGCATTGATCCTTCTTATTATAGATGATATGTTTACTAGTTTCGGTAACCGAGAAAGATTGCCTCGTTAGATTGTGTCAATTTACCCAATCTATCTTTGGTGTTTAGAGATATAGCATTCACCCCAAAAACTTTAAAGTAATCAATACGAGGGATCTTACCATACCAAAGTTCATAAGGAGTTTTGTCAGGGCATGATTAAGAAATACTGGGTTGATAGTATAATATGATTGTCGCGGCGTATCCCCAAAGTATTTTGGCAAGTTGTGTTAAATTCAATATAAATCCGGCCATTTCTTGAATGGTCCTATTCTTTCCTCCATGACACCATTTGTTGGGGGTGTTCCTTGGTGCCGAAAAATTGTGTTGGATCAGCCTCCCCCACAAAACTCTTTGGGAACTCCTCATTCTCGAACTCGCCTCAGCTGATCGCTTTTATGGCTTTGATTTTGGAGCCTTCTCATTCATGACTTTCTACACAACTTAGCAAACTCTTTCGCCTTAGCGTCACTCTTATTACCAAGACCAATTACCCAGAAGTAAACCTTGGTAATCATCCACAATTACAAGGCATATTTAGATCCTCCCCGAGCTCGCAACATCAAATGCGAAACAAATCCATATGCTAACAAATGAGCACATGGTTTTGTGAAACAAGATTTATAGATTTAAAAAGATGATTTATGCATTTTACAGGTTAAATTCATCACCGAAGTTTACATCCTTTTTTGTCTTGATGAACTTGGTAGACCTTTTATCTGATGCTTATGCGATTTAGATAACATTTGATGCTAGCATGACTGACCGTCGTGCCATAAGCTTCGCATCATCATGAACCACATTCAAGCACAAAACAATGCTAGCTTCAACCAAATCAAAATTTACATAGTAAACATTATTCATCGATAACCATGCCTGACAAATGAAGATGAAGCATTCGAAATAACATTTATGTTTAGAAAACTTGACCTCGTAATCATTTTTACGCGCAATTGACTCACACTTAGTAAATTAAACTGCATCATCGACAAGCAAAAGTATTTTAATCTTAAAACAACCTTTCTTACCAATGCATCGCTTTACCTATGATTTTTGGGCGGTTCGTTGTTAGCGAACTTTACATTCCTACCGCCTTGTTGCAACTTCCAAGAAAGTGAAAGAGCGTCTCCGTCATGCGCGAGCATCCATTTATCCACCATCAAATATTGTATCTTTCATGGATGAGCGGCCCACCTACAACACAAAATCAAGTTCTCATTAAAATTTTAATGTGATTTGGGTCATAAGGGGTAATAAGTAAAATGGATTTCCTCGCGATCCGTTTCGGTCGTTGAACTTGCAGGACATAAGGTGCCCAATCTCCTGCTAACCTTTGAGCAGGACATCCCAGAGACTCATGATTTCCTTTCTCACAATAAGTGCAAGTGAAATGCGATTAATAAATTTAATACCGGATGATGAAGCAACATTTGAAGGATAAGAGTTATCAACTTGAATAACTTTAACCTTTTTGTTGGTTGGATAGCGTTGAGCATCAAGAATTTCATTCAACTTGTTTTGTTCTCCAAGGAATACAAGTTGAGTGATTTTTGAGTTCTACATTTTCCAACTTGACCTTACTAAGACTTGTTTAGCTCCAATTTTTGAGAAGAATTTCATCATTTTTAAGATTGGAGTCGAGCACTGTAAGTAACTTCATTTAAAGTAGTTTTAACGAAGCAAGCTTTTATTTGTTTCGAAAGTTCTGTTCCTTTAAGAAATTTTTCAAAACTTTCTAACAACTCATTATAGTTATTGCTTAGCTTGTCAAAACTACTAGTCAGTGCTCATAAATCACTAATAAAATTTCGTCATCCAGATAGAGAATTAGAGTTAGAGAGTACCTCCATGGAGTCTTGTGCCATAGAGACACACTACATTGCATGTCTCACTTCGGAGTCGGGTCGGATTAAACTCGGATTAATCCTCCCAAGTGGCCTTGTTGCATACTTTCTTGGATTGAGACCTCTTGGCTAGGCGGGGATATCAATCTTGAGATGTCCGGGCTTGTTGCGTCGAGAATATTTTTATCTCTTTTGATTTTGCCCTCTTCTCTTGCCCTTCGTACTTCCTTTCATAGTTGTCATATTTCTTGAAGCTTCTATGTCCATGATCATCATTATTCTTTTTGAATCTTAGAAACTTTTTGAAGTCTCTAGCAAACATGGCCATGTAATACAAATCATTCTCGATTTTCTGACAACTTTTTTGTGCTTTAGCCGCCACAAGAGCCATTTTCTTTTGTCCCTCGATTCCCGAGCCTTGTTCTTACCAATTACTTCCTCTTACAACTTTCCAAGGATTGTGGGCTCTTGAGTGGAAGAGTCTTGATATCCTTGGCTTCATTTATGGCACATACTTTTTGGCGAGCTTCGGGATTGGCCAGCTTGATAATTCTCGTTTTAATTCTTCTAAGGAGAATGTCTTCCGTAGAGAATCAAGTTATTGATGATGGTATTGAACCTTTGATGCATGTCTTTGATAGACTCTCCGTGATACGTTCGAAGGTTTGATACTCTCTAGTCAAAGTCGAACCTTGTAGTCTTTGCTTATTTAGAACGATATGGGCGGTTTCTAGCAAGTCCCATATCTCCTTGGCCGATTTGCATCCCTTGACTCGAGCATACTCCTCCATGCACATGGCATTGTGAAGAACGTGAATGGCTTTAGAATTTAACTCCACTTTCTTGAGTTCCTCGTCCCTTAGCACTCCATCATCCTCTTTATCCACGTCCTCGGTGGGACTCACAGCGGCACTAAATCTTTATATTTGCCTCCTCCGCCTTAGTCGAGAGTTCCTATGAGCTCGGCTTCAGAGGAATTTGATACTTCATGGGAATAGGTGGACCTTGATGATCACCCTCCATAATTTGTAATGATACTTTAGGCAGTGATACTTGGCGTTGCGCTGATAGTCATAATTTGATCAAATCAAGCAATGGTGACACTTGACTACGCTTAGGCACAAAAGTTCCCCGAGCTACCTATATTCCCGTTACTACCCATGATCTTTTTCTACAAGATTTTAAGCTTTAGTCGTAGAACACGGGCTCTGATACTAATTGTTAGCCTAGATATAACCATGGGGGGGGTGAATAAGGTTTTAAGTTAAGTTATTATCTTTTTAGAGTTTTAATTTAATAATGCGAGGAATTAAACAATAAGAATATAAATTAATTCGATAGATAGACTACCCAAGCTCGAGAATGATTAGTCAGAATTAAACAACCCAAAATATGATTAGCTAAAATAACAGAATACTTGAAAGTAAAAGGCAAAGATAGAAAGGCGATACACGATTTTAACGAGCCGGTTCACAATGCTCGGCCAGGTCGGCTTCAACCTCGGGATTTTGGCAAAGATAACTAGCTCTTTGTTTGATTACACACAATCAACTTCTCTAGAGACTATTATCAAGCTTATCAGCCTCGACAGTGACCCAATGCCAGCCAGGATTTGACACTAATCTACCTAGATTAGGAACCCAAGAATACCCTCTTAGGATTTCACTTTACTACTCCAACTAGGAATAGCAAACCCTATGCTACACCACACAAGGATTTCACTAAATCACAATTTAGGGATTGAGTAATACAATTTGCACACAACTAGGAAACTCTCTACAAAAGATAATGAAGATTAAATGTGAGAGTTATTGACTTTTGCTTTTTTTGAATTTGGAAAGGAATTTAATGCTTGAGAATTAGGTCAAAAAGTTAAAGGTTTTAAAATATATAAAAGAGACTTATATAGTGGACAAAAATATCTCTTTGAAAATAGCGGCGCAACGAGACCGGGGAGTACCGATGAGCCGATGGGCCAAGGGTACTTGGCTATAAGCCTCCCTGCAGTAGCCAGACCCTATCGAGGAGGTGAGGGGTCTCGATCATGGGACCTATCAAGACCTTACCCCACTCGATGCCAGGTCTCGATCCTCGGGACACCCAGGCGAGACGGACCACTACCGATGGGGTCTCGATAGTCGATATTTCTCTTCCAAAATAGAGATGCGTTTGAAGCCAATTCTCGAAACAAAATGACACCTGATCATTTGTAGGCCTCTTCAATAGATCAATCTATACTTAGGATTAAAAAAATCAGAGACTATCAATTTTAAAATTATTCAAGATTAAAACCACTTAAAGAAGTCATTTTCTACCGTACTTAAAACAACAACATATACTAAAGTGTAGAGTTTCCTTACAAACGCCTATAACAATAAAGATCACGAGCTCCTTGAATAGCTTGGCGTTTGTTAGACTCATCCTTGAGCCTCCGAACATCCCGATCAACTCTTTAAGCGCTTGAACTTATTAAAGAATAAACCTGATTACACGTTCACTTGAAAACGGGATTAGTTCGTTTAAACAATTTGTTATCTTCAAAAAAAGGTTTGAATCGAATACCATTATTCCGCGGTATATTTCTTTTTATTGAGTGTGTTGAGTTGTAACTTTAAGTGTGGGTTGTGTTTACTTGGAGTGTCTACCGTTATTGAGTAATGACTAAGCCTAAACCTAAGGTTACCGGTGTTTCCACCGTCTAAGACATCTACGAAATGCCATCGCATAAGTCCTAAAGGGGGCTCCTCCGTCTCAGTCTTTGATTTGTGTGCCCTCCTCCCACGACTTGATTCCGTTGAGGGATAATCGTTTGTGGTATGATTCTCATCTAGATAATGCATTTATTCAAGAGCACGTTTTAGCCAAAACTGAGAGTGACTTGTTAGGTATTCGTACTTCTTTTCGTACTCTAGGTTGGGAACCGATTCTTGACATTGAACCTAAGTTCTCTAGGAACAAAGTATGTGAATTTTATGCCAATATTGTGAATAAGCAGGATGAGTCACAACAGAGTTTTGAAACTATGGTTAATGGGATGCGCATAAATGTTGATTCTAAATCCTTGTCTAGTGTGTTTGAATTTTATGCGCTTTAGGATTACTGTAGGAATAAAGCTATGCGTTTGACATTCTACGATGTAAGGGGACCACTGTTTATGTTACGTGGTGGTTATATACAAAGGTGAGGATGACTTTAGTTTGCCTAGAGAGGCACGTGATTTAGGCATTTTCCCCGTTGATTCCTTCGATCGCGCGCATTATGCTTCAATGTCAACTAAATGCCCAAAATCGCTTATTCCTTCATTTTTTGCATTGTAATGTGTTGCCTACTAGTTGTGTTACCACGGTGCGTTCTAAGGATATTTATCTCATGAGTAAAGCTTGCAAAAGGGCGTAGTCGACTCATGTTAGGTAGGCGGTATAGTCATTGCTCATATGCTAGAATTTGTTCGCAATACTCAGTCTAATGCTTGTATTCCTTACCCATGTGTGATTACTAAGTTCCTTGTTTCTCTTGGAGTCAAGATTCTTGACGACGAATATGAGCACAAGGAGTTTAGTAATCTTGTTAGTATTGATACTTTGAAAAAGTGGCATTTCAGGTTGGGACCGAATGGGTGGATAAAGCCCGGAAAGTTGGACATTGCTGCTACGACCTCTCACTATACTGAGTCTGGAACTCCCGTATCACTTGTTTCTATACAGGAGTCGCTTACCCAGCTTCAGAAGCAACAAGACCGCCTCGAGGCAAAAGTTGATACTATTTTGCAGGTGTTGCGAGGAGGTGATACTAGCTGACTCCTAGGGGTTTGGTACTTTCGTATTCTTTTCTTTTAGTTGTTTTTCTTTCATTGCATTTTTGTTCCTTGTCCTCCTTTTATTTTTATGCCTTTATGTTTGTGTGTCGTGGTAGGTTGCTGCTCCTTCCCCTCGTATTATCATGCTTATTTGTCATCGTTATTTTGCTTCATGTATATGATTTTTATTGGATTTGAAGTAATTTAGTGGATTGTACAATTGGGTTTTCAGTTATGGAATTCATGCTTGAATATTTTTCTTAGACTGGTCTAATTGAGTTTTGAACTTGCCTAAGTATGAGGTAGTTTGAGCTATTTAAGTTTTGTATATCTCACTTAACTATGCAATCTACTATGTTTAGATGAAGTATTATCTATTATGTCTCACTTTGTAGGCATAATGGGACCAGATGGAAGAAGGGAGAGTGAAGCTAAAGCCCTCATGAAT
Organism: Lithospermum erythrorhizon; assembly: GCA_019722365.1. Taxonomy (NCBI): domain Eukaryota; kingdom Viridiplantae; phylum Streptophyta; class Magnoliopsida; order Boraginales; family Boraginaceae; genus Lithospermum; species Lithospermum erythrorhizon. Next base: position 65,902 of record JADFUC010001202.1, on the reverse strand, counting down.
CATATAAGAATAGTTTCCGAGTTGAAGGATTCTTTAATTCGATCAGACTCCATTGGATTGTTGTCGGATGGAAGTGTGCTTCTTGAGGCAGATGTAGAACAAAGCGACCTTCTTAATCGTGCATGTTTTGGTCGTCCCATTGTTAACACGGAAAAGGATAAGCAGTGGTTTCAATTATGTTTAGAAGAAGCTTTCTACATGTGTTGTTTGTTGAGATGCATCAAGATTGTTTGTGATGGTGATGTTGTTAAAAGTGATGATGAGTTGTGGAATCATATGACATCAAAAAGAGAGAATTTCCCCAATCTCATGAAGGCTTATTCTCATCTTCGATCAAAGAATTGGGTGGTGAGGTCAGGGTCTCAATATGGTGTGGACTATGTTGCTTATCGACACCATCGACCACCGTTCGTCGATTATCTTTGTGTTAGTGTTGTCGTCTGAAGATTGCAATAGGGATGGTCGGCTAAGGGTTTGGTCCGATTTTCACTGCACCCTGAGACTTTGTGGCAGTGTTGCGAAGACGTTATTAGTTTTATATGTGAATGATGGAGGCCATAGGGCGATCTCCCCGGCATGTTTGAATAAGATTGGGGTTGAAGAAAGAACAATTCACAAGATGGATTCGAGCATTGTCGGAGAATAAGACAAGGTGAGAATGAAATCAAATATGATAGAATTCTTGTATCATCTCTTTAAGTACGTACAATACAGTTTCATTTGATGTCTTTATATAGAAAATCAACATCAGATGTCATAATCAAAGTACAATAACAATAAACTATTAGAATTTTTTAAACAGGTAAAACATTTGGGTTATAGTTATAAAGTTACAAAGTCTTTCTTTTGTAATTCATATCTCACCATTTAAACATAACTGGTGGATGACTATTAAACTTTCTACAGCATAGGGAAAGAACTGTTAGTAGTTCAGCAGTTTACTCAGGCCTTTAGGTCAATTTATGATAATATGAATTCTCTTAAAATCAAAAACAGATACACGCCTGAAAATTATTACATATCATTTCTATCTAACAGGTATAGCATATATATTGGCAATTTGGCATGTGCAATTTGGCAGCCTGATTAGTGTGGGGAGATTTATCAATTTTGTGGCAAGAACATGGGCAGCAAAATCAGAATCAGGTCTGTGTATCTGGCATGAGGAGCATTCTGTTTATCTGACCAATCAGTGCAAAACTAAAACACTTCCATTTCAACACAATCCATCTAATAATCTCCAACACCTAGGATCCAACTATGATATTCTTCTCCCAATACTTTTTGTAGGCTGTTACCAAGGGAATGGTTTAAAACAATGAGAATATGCTAGTTGTGGCCTGTGGGCAGTCATGTCATGCTACTTCGCACTCTATCGATTATCATTTGCCTTCCAGACAAATCCTCCGCATAACCAACAATCTGCATTTGCATATGCAACTAAAAATTACCATCAACGCGTAACAAAATATCGTTAGTTCATGCAAGATTTTAATATGAAGACTTCCAACCCTTGGTAAACTCCTTTACCTCTCTGTTTGCCTCATGGAATAAACTTCTTCCATCTGCTTTTTATCATTTTAACTTCCATTAAAACGTGGTGTGATGTTACTCATTGGGTCATTGGTTGAATTTATTATCAGACGAAAAAACCAGATTTTTATTTTCATTCTTAAACCCAAAAGCAGCTATTGAACACAGCATTTGCTAAAAAAACACGAGTGAAGTTGGCAAAAGGTTTCCTGAGCAAAATGGATAAATAAAAAGAAGTATAAGTGGAGAAAAAGTAAGCACGAACCTGAGAGTCTGTCTGTGTTTCACTAAAATTATCATAAGCTTCAGTTGCAACAGTTCGGGGAAGATTGATTTTGTCAAAATTTCTAGCAGGCCTGAGACAACATGCAAGGTCATAACTAAAGTTAGGACATGTGATGCACCAAATCATAGCATGCGATTATTCATACAGAGAAGTCATTCGGCCTATGTAGTAATGTACATGCTTTAGAATTCTATCACAGTGAAGTATATGGAACTTATTAATGATACCACCTCCTCCATCTCAATTAAGTAGGAGGCAGGTTTTTTCTCAATTCAGAAAATTTTGCCATTTAAGATATGTTGCAATGCAGTACTTCTATGATGCATGGCGATGATATATCTCTTCAAAATCCATCAGTAATTAACATGACTGTAATACCATTGCAGATACGCTCATGTATATCAAAACATGCACCATACGTTCTCCAAAAAGGATTATTGCAATATACAGAAATGTGGCTGACCTGTTTATGCAATCCATTTGAACCTTGGTATAAGAAGAAGGATCTACATCATCTAGGCCACGAATGGAAAAATCAGTTGCCTGATCTCGGATGGTACAATCAGATGCTTGACCACGAAGAGAACCATCAAATGGAAATAGCTATTTACATGTCAAGGTTAAAACTTTGAAAATGTCGACCATGCATAAATACACAATGTAATATTAACATATTATAGATCTACAGATAGTAAAGATAAGAAGAGCATAAACAAACAAAAGGATACACTTATCTCAGTAGACATATGATCACTTATCTGCAAATGAAATCAAGGGTGATTAACATCAATATAACCATTTGTCCATTGCTAATTATACAGGATGCCAAAATCATAACCTTACCGTACTCGTTTGTTCTAATAAATCTTCAATAGCAGCCACATCGTCATGAAATTCAGAAACAACCTTTGCACTTTCTTCCATGTTGTTTTTTGTAGAAAGTACTGTGAGGCCATGATCAAATTGTTTTGATACTGACGATAACATAGATGTTGGATTCTCAGCTATTGAAGCTTCTCTTTTTCTGCAACTACTAGGGGGCACAGTCTCTTCGAAACCTACAACCTTTCTGGGATGAGACTCATTTTGTACATTCTTTAATTCCCTCTGACTGGATATAGGAAGCTGGGGCACTTATTATCACCTGATGTCATCTGAAAAGCTTGTGTAGGATACTGACTCATGGTGCATAGTCAACTTCTCGTTCTTGAGAAGTAGCTTGTTTAGGATGGAATGGATCTGGATCAATAACTTTGTTCTGTGTGAAATTGAGAACAAGCATGGTTAACAACTAAGAATGTATTGGGAAATGGTGATGCACTTAAACTTCCTTAAAGTACCCTTAGCAATCCATACAAGTCGATGTTTTCAAGGATATGCGTCTGGGAAAGCATTTGTATTCTTTCTCCATTTGTCATTATTAAAATACAATATTTTAAGGAAATAAGTATATAAAACTAAGAGTGTGAAGCAGGAAGGTGCAAACGGGGAAAGAGAGCAACAAAACCTTTAGAGCAAGAAGGGATTACCTGCTTGATGCACTCATAAAGCCATTCAGCAGTAACTGATTGCATACCCCATTTACAAGAGGCCTCATATTTTGGGCCACTGGCGAATTTACATAGTAAATGAGTGACACTTTTTGTTAACTTTTCAGTAAATTTTGTTCCATGCCCGAAGCACAAGTTTTTGAGCAGCGACCGCTCTTTTTCATTGTATTGTGAAATGCATATTTTAAATTTCTCGAGGCTGGCAAAAGGTATCTGGCAAGGAAGCGGCGAATAAAGTATGTGACTTCCAACATCCAGCAAGCGTCCGTCCTACAATATAGATAATATGGACCTATTAAGACCTACCGAAACCACAACAAAGAAAATGACAGACAGCAAGTAAGTATAAGAAAGTCAAGGAAAGTGAAGTCGCTTACCCCACTAGTCTACCTAGTAGTGAAGGATATCAGAAAATAAGTAAAAGCATTGAGAATGAATATTATACAACAGTGTAATGGAACAATAGGTTCAACAAGCTCACTAGTAACCTCTAAAATGACCGACTTTAAGTACTTCCCTCAATGAAGAGAAGACATTTACTCCGTCCATCCCATTTTCTAAGGCCTATTTGGTTTTGCACAAATTTTAAGAAAATTTCAAACACATCTCACAAATAAAGTTTTCCCTCCATTTTTTCTTACTAAATTTGGTAAAAAGAGACCCAATTATGGGATTTCCTAAATATGAAAAACTCCCTTACATTAAGTGGTATTCTGCATTTATTTGTGGTCAACAATTATTGTACATGTACAGCTTGCAAATTATAAAACTGTGACATAGTTGGAAATGTATGAAACTCTTGCAACATTTCATAATATTCCAGCATCCATAATAGACCAACCGAATGCAGCTTGATTAAAAGAGATTCTGTAATTGGGCCTCAGTTCATATTGAAAGATAAGACGTCCCACATTGAACTCCATGGATTCTTAACAGTTCAAAACATTACAAAATCTGGATTCTAGGCAGCATAAAACTAACTTCCAAATGCTAAGTGCAGTATTGGACACAGCATGACAACACATCAAAGTCGAATTTATTTAAATCTCTCATTCAGCTTGATTTGAATAGGTACAGAATGTACTCAAATCTCTAATTTAACTTAATTTGGATAGGTGCAGAGGATGTACGGTAGCGAACACAGCAACGATTACATAAATAATGAGTATAACTAAGTAATAAAAGTAGAAAGAGCAGTAACAGAGATGACATAATAGTGTCTCTAGTATACATGAACATGAACCAATGCCTCTGTAGAAGCTCCTCCTTAAGTGGGGCAAGGGATGGTCGGATAGTAAGCAACCATACCCCTGTAATAACAGGGATGTTGTTTATGAATTGACCAAGAGTGAAGTGCAAACATTATCTCATACTTCACAATAGATAAGAAGCGAAGGTGGTGTAATAAGCCATTTCAATTTATTAAATTATATTAGACAGCCAAAGAATATAAAATCTTTGACTCCATATAACATGGAAATACATTTTAGTTAGCTCAAGAACTGCAGATTTTAATCACTATCTATAAGGCATACAGTTTAAGATAATGCAAGAAGGGGAGAATATACCTCCAAAGAAGACTTAACCCAGTGACTTGATACATAAACAGAACCTGCATCAGAAGGCACCACACCGTGACACTCAACCGTAAAGTCGGAATCAATATCAATGCAGTCTCCGAAGATCTGTCCTCCCCCTTCATTTATCCACTGGATAATTTCACCTCTCTGGGATGACAGAAAAAATTTCAAATCATATACTGAAAGGGAAATGAAATAACAAACCAAACTCAAGAGATTAAGAATTTGAATGAAACATATATGGATCTGGATACTCTTAATTAGTAAGGATGTAACTGAAACTGGTGGCTGTTTAACAACCATCATAACTGTTCTTCAACATGAAAAGAATCGGACATTAACTATCTTAATTCAGAGCAGAACGTTGGCATGTGTAATGGTGATTTCAACAGTCAGAAAACTAGCAAATTACATATACATATATTAAACAGAAAGATTCCGTCCACATCCCTCATTATCAACATCAAAATCATTAGTTAATGTTACATTCCTATTAATGTAGGAAACGCCAGATTATATCTCCATCTATAATTACTAATAGTCTTCAGCAAATTTGTTCAATTTAACAGGTGTAAATATTTCAATCGATTCATTCTTTTAGTTTCCAATTAACCCCATCATTACAAAGGGACACATGATAGGAAAATCATAAAGGATCAACACAGCTTCATCTCACACAAAGAATATGTACATATGATGGGTTGGAAATACTTTTAATTCGAATCTGAATGGAAAAGAAAGACAATGTACATAAGACATTATTATTTAGCAACTACATCTTAAAGAAATTAAGTAGGTGCAAATAATTGTACAGGGCCCTGAAAGTATTGAAATGAATAACAGATTGAAAATATATACTCCAGTAGAAATTATAATCTGCCCTAAACACATACATACAGGAAGGGTAATGAGTAATGTCAATTACACACATCCAGTGCAATATATATTAGATACACCATATAGTTGTCGGACATAGCATGCGCGTATTAAGTCAAAAGCCTGCTAATAGTTTCATCTTTATTCCCACATAAGAAAAAGAATTCTTAAACTTGAGAAAACTCCATGCTATTCAGGCATCATAAGTTAAGTAAGCAGAAGAACCCAGTGAAGTAGAAACCAACCCTTGCCGCAGGAAAAGAAGGCGAGAAGCGAAATAGCCTTCCCTTGAATACATTTGACGACTTCCTTTCATCAATCTCAATGCCAGAACTAGGTTGTACCTTCAGTGGTCCTTTACCATTCAATGAAGACATTGTGGGTTGTTCAATGTAATTGCTGGTTGCTCTTATTGGAATCTCCTTATTTACAAAAATCTCTGGTTCAGCTGAGAAGCTTACAGCCGATGGTTTTCCTTCTCTCACCGGATTCAAGCTCGCTAAACCTTTTTTGGAGCCAGAAATAGGATCTGCATCTTAAAAAAAAAAGGTGAGAATAGAGGAATAGATGAAGAAGCACAAATAACATAGAGACACGTATAAAGACAACAGGATAACTTGTAGAGGTTAACTAACTGATATAATAATCAAAACAGATATTCGACAATATTGACCTTTTGGAATAATCAAGTCATAAGCAATGTGCCTCGTTTGAACAGGAAATTCTTTCTTTTCCCGATCACAGTCTTCCAACCATTCCTTCTTGACTACATGAATGATACCCCTGGATGCAAGGGTTCTTGTTTCTCTAATTTCACTGCACAACCATCATGAATATTTATAATGCCACAACAACATGCCCAAATGCCTATGAAGAGGCTCCCGCCTAAGCAGCTTAAGAGGGGTTGGATTCTTACAATATGAAGTACCAAAGTTTATGTATTAAAGATGCTTTAATCAGATAATAATTGGATGCATTTACAACCAACTACCAATTAAATATGAAACAACTAAAAGATGAAAATATAATTATAACTCTTTTCTCCTCCCATGGTTCCCCTTTCCTGTCTCTCGTTATTGTGTGCATTACACAGTTCTAAGTGCTTGTAATATGACACTGGAGATCAGACTATCAATTGAGTGCAATCGTGTAGGTATATTATAGTTATACTGAACATAACTCAAAAGCAGCAACTCTGAGCTTTTGGAATCTATCAAGTTGTGGAAAAGAATCACAATCATGACTAGATGGTTGTGCAAGCATCCAAAGAGGTGATGTTCACAAGTCAAAAGATACTAAATATGCATTTAATAAAAGGACTTCACATACCAAGCTGGGGTACATACATCTCGGAAGGAGACTAACCACTATATGAGTCAATTTCTCATTGAAATGCATATCTTGAGATCCACACACCTCGCTGTGCCTGACCAGTTTCGCAGTTCAGATGCCTCAAACCCGACTATTGTGATTCTGCATTCTGATAAGTATATTTATCTTCAGTTTGAGAATCATTTGGCAATACAGTTATTTAGAGAATGTAGGCAGTATTTGGATTCGAGCATTGGTGCATGTTGTTGTTGGATGGGTAGGAGGTGGTTCTGTTGCACCATCATTGTTAAACATAGACACGTCTGACACTACTGTAGATATGTTGTGAGAAACAGTGACTTCTGGATCGTGAGAAATAGTGGGGAAACATAATTCTGAACTTGAAGCCATGACAGCAGAGGGTCTAGCACACTGGGAGATTCCAGAACTTGTCTCTTGGCTATGGCGTGGCTTCTTTCTTGAGATGCTCAAAGATGATGCTGGAGTGGACTGAACAGGATATGACACCTCATTGAGGCAAACTATGAGCCCAGCAGTAGGAAGGAGAGGGAAAATAAATTGTTAACATATAAATCAAAACTTACTAGATAAAGGATACTTTCATACTAGCACAAAATAGAACATTTAGCATTACCTCCTCTGGAGAGACACTGATCAAACCATTTCATTGTAACTATGTGAATGTGACCCCACTGTTTTGCAACTATATAGTTATCGCCTTCAGGAGCTTATTAGTAGTCAAGGACAAAAACATACATATATCCAGACGATTCAGGAATCTACAAACTATATTAGCTGTATTTTAGACGCAACAGTAACCATAAGAATCACAAAAGACCAGAAGTATGATAGAACAATGGTCTACTGCAAGGAGACAATTGAAAAATTGTTCTCTACTAACAATACAACTGTCAAATGTAATAACCAAAACAGATAATGAAAGTAAGTTATCTATTGGAGACATTGAACCTAGGTCATCATATAGCATTCAAGGGCCAAGTTCCACATCAATCACCATAGTTTCACGAATTTTTTTTATGATCACAATATATCTAGGCTGGACCATAAAACAAAAAGTTACCAGTAACTCTAGAAGAATACAACTAAAATAATATCATTTGTCTGACCAAATCAAGGAGAAATAATGATAATATAAAATTAGAAGATGGGAGTATGGGACGTACAGAAGTATTAAAAAGAACAAATTCAAATGGAGATTTATGGGGGCTGAGAAAGGGTACGTGTGAGTCTAAGAGTCACAATGGGTAACTAGCCATCTTGTTATGGTTCATATTTTCTGTTACATGGACAAGATTAAGCAATGTAAGAAGATATTGTTTTTTCCATAAAATTGAGTAGAGGATATATCACACACTAAATGTGTGCACTTCCTTGTCAATTCAGCTGAATATTTGCCTCCATTCTGCATAATAAGCTTTTCCATCTTCTTCCTTTCAACTGAGAGTAATATGAAGGATCACAATAAGAAACAAGAGGACAAAATCACATCTCAATATCTGAATTGCTAACCTGCAGGGATCCTGCTAACATAGATTCTCAATCCTGTAAAAGGAAGAACCTTATATAATTCATGCGGCACAACACGGTGCTCTTTCCAACACTGATATACCCAGTCTTTAGTGACAATCGGTTTCCTTAGGTCATTTAAAGCCAACTGCATTGAGACAAAAGTGAACAGAAATTAATCAACCACAAAAATAACAGAACAGACTGAACCTTAAGCCGATATTTCAGAAGATGACTTTGAATGTTTACTGATAGTGAAAGTTAAACTCTGGGGAGATTTAATGATAATTTACAAAGGAAGAAACAGGATAAAACAAGACTACTCAAATAACATCCACTTGAGAGTGGACACATTGAAAAATAGATAACAATAAGCGACAGACAAAACCTTCTATCGTAGAGGCGTGCAAGAAAATTGTGAGAAATAGGAAACCAGTAGCATATGGAGGATCTACTATAATAAATTCATATAACACTGCAACCTGGAGGAGTAAATGATTAGCCATTACAAAACAAAGTTAAAATTTATTGTTTCTAGAGCTTCCCATCAGAGTTTCATGAAATAGATATAAGACTTCTAAGGATCAACTCAGACATCTGTATCTGCACTATAATCAAAACGATTAATGCATCCCCGAGTCAACTAGTCTAGAACTACCTGCCCAATCAAGCTTAAGAGATGAGATATTCATTACAATGTTGCCAACCAAATTAGATGTAGAACAATGTAAAGATAAGCAATTGTTAGTAAGTACTTCAACAAAAATGTTCTCTTGCTATCCCTTTTTTATTTTTCCTTTCTAAAATCTCAAAATTTCTTAATTAAAACGTGCCTTCAAAATTACATTTAAATATTCACTCAAAAGTTGCAAACAAGCTACAATGCTTCAGTTGCAAACAAGAAAATGGAAAAGACTCTACGCAAAGGGCTAAAATGTAAAGGAACCAAAAAAGCATGTAGCAGCTAAAACGTTTTTCAACAATGACAAAAGCTGATATCCGCTGATGATCTACTTGCAACACCCCACCCATTCAGCTACTAACCAATCTCAACCTGAATGCTCAATGATTTACGATTGAAAACAGTCGAGATTTAAACAAGATATGGAAATGATCAGAACATTCATTGGACTAAGGAAAACATCACACAGAATTGTGGAAGAGAACCTCCAGACGTTTTCAACACAAGCAATCGAAAACGAGAGAGAGGCCAAAGCAGATATAGAACTACTGAAACAGTGAGCATATGACCTAACTCCAGGCCTTAGGCAGCCAGAGTCATGAAAAATATGCATACTGGTTGAATATAGTATGTATCCAGAGCATGGATCTCTTTAAAACTGAAAGTCGCCTCAAGTTAACCAATGTGAAAGAATAGCTTGCAATTTAAAGTCATTTGCTATATGTCTCCTGTGTTTATAACATTTTAAAATCTCTGATATAGAACTAACCAAAGAGATTTACAAAATCAGCTGAGTAGTGGTATACATATGAAGAAGTTGATATGCCTTTAGCATTTCACCATACCTTTTCATCAATGTCAAAGCCTGAGGCCATTACTTTCACACCATCCATTGCAAGACAACATGTGAACCCTTGGTTAGGTAATGGTCTACGCTCTTTGGCGCAGGTAAGCACACAATGAGGTCCTAAAAACGAAAACCATGGATTCAAGCATTAGTAATGATTTGCCAAATCATATATATCAATTCATTAATAGAAGAATAATTCGAGTAGATAATATAAATTGATCTGAAATAGAAAACAAACAGGTTAAAAGATGTAAGAAGCGTAGGTATCGTAATGAGGCCTATTTGATAATATTCACCTAAGTTGTTTGAGGTTGATCAGTCACCCATATTCGTCACATTTTCACTGCCTTCCTTCATCTTAATTTGGTTAGGCATGTCTAGAGGCAAATCCTAATATTTACATAGGTCCTTTGAGATCAATCATTCACCCATAATCAACATCAAACACAGGAATACTTGTGCTCCATCGGTTTGTTTAAGTTCACCGCAATCCATGTACACCGTTAGTTCAATTTCAAACATGTTGAAACCAAATATACTATTAAGTTGGTATATTGACTTGACCACATTTACCATCATCTCAATTTCAACATGATAGCTGATAACTAAAATTTCACATTCAAAAGGAGAACTTCTTACTATCTAAAAAAGTAGTAGCACCAGTTATAAAGAAAAGTTCAAAAATAGCATTGGAACAAAAAATCATCACAGTAACCACTTGAATCCGTAATGTGAACAAATATGGAAAGTTAAAAGTAGAGATGAATACCTAGTAAATTACAACCTTTGGATTTAAGGTCCTCGAATTTGTCCTGTAAAAGAAAAATGTGTGAGTAAGTTAGTATGAGAAATGAGAGGAAAAGTGATAGTGGGTCCATACATGATTAGGGGCGGAGATGATGTGATAATCATTAGGGGAATTGCGAGAAGGATCGCAACACAGGAATACTTGTGCTCCATTCAGCTTCAATGCATCGTGTAACGTGTCGAATTGTTCCGCTGGGACTAGGTTTCGCGACATGAACACATTCGCCCCTTTAAACACTCGATTATTCATCCTCAACTATATTCGTTTAATTGATTCGGTTATTTCTATACATACATACCAATCAAAAGCTATTGTGTTTTTCAGAGGGGTTTGGTAAGGAGAGATTGGGGGTAAGGTAAAGTTACTTGAGTGGAATTCACAGAATAAAGCGGGAAATGTTTCATTTTTCAAAACCAATGTTCCTTTGGATTGGTTTAGTTTTTTTTTTTTCATTTTATTGAATCGATAGTTAATATTCATTTATAAATGTATTTAAACAATTAAATATTTTTGTATATATCTATAAAGTGTATAATTGTGTGGCCGTTAATGTTGCTCATAATGATGGAAACAACATTGTGGATGTAATCAAAACATTTCAGGATGCAAGATGATTATCATTCCAAGAAGTTTTGAGGAGAAATTTTTTAATTTAATCTCGATAAGGGATACATATACAACTTTGGTGTAATTAACTTTAGCTTCATCCCCAAACAAACAATTCATCACATATTGGAAAAATTAATACTTGAGATATATTCTAAGATGGGGTCATGTTATGAAGACAATGCTCACAAAGTACTTTACCATGTATGCAATGATCCTAAAGCAAGAGCATACCTATACCGTGAATTTCAGAGTTTTTTTTTTTTTGGATAAATAATACAATTCATAAATTAAGTGGAATATTCAGTTACATCATTGTCTTCATAGCAGACATTACTACTATAATTATCATTAGAATCATTATCAACAGAATTGAAACTACTTATAGATATGTCAAAAAGATTTAAACTACATCCAACATTAGTAGGAAACCATATGATACTACAATTTTGCTTCATTATTTCTCGAATCCATTACTTCCACTCGTCCGTAATTGCAATCTGCTTGTAAAATTTAGACCAAGTATGCGAGGTGAATCCATCGGTAATAAAATAAATACGATGCGTTGCGGTCTTTAAGAAAGAATCGATGATGTAGGGATTCCCCCCGAGGAAGCTAAATCCAATTTTGGTTGTTGGTCTTCTCGGCTGGAGTTGGAGGATGTGGTGTCGTCTCTATCTCTGGTGTTGCTAATGACCTGCCTTCGTCCTCTGATGTTCATAATTGTAACCCAGGATGGGCGGATGGATTTGAGCCAAAGCAAACGAGCATCTCGTATTGGCCCGACGCGATGATGTTTAACTAAGCTGGTTGGGTGGATGATGAAGTTTGAATTGAATTTGGGATTGTAAGTCGAAGGTGATCTATTCATTTTAGGTGAACTCTTGGAATTTTTAACATGAAAGGTCTTACTCTTTATTTGAAGCAAAGGTCGAAGCACCAAAGAATGCAAGTTTGGAGTTGAGAAATTTGGACTTGATTGAAGTGTATTCACAGTAATGCAAGAGTGATCAAAAGTGTAACGACCCGCCCCAGTCGGCCGCCACGAGGTTAGGCCGCCCGGCTGACATGAACATCGAGTCACCGCTGGCACGGACCAAAAGAATGAAGGAAAAATACAACGTGACTATGCCCGGTGATCTGAAGACAACAACAAATATTATGTTCCGCAATTCCATCAATCGTGCAAATCATATACAACACATTTTCTAAATACATGCTTGACCCAGCTGACACAAGGTACACAGCGAATGCCTATTTTGAGAGTTTTTTGAATATCTTTTATCAGTTGAAAAATATTACCAATTCTTGTTTTCTTCCAATCTTTAATTTCATTTTTTTTATTTTTAAATTTTGATAAAGAGATAAAAGCGAGGCGGAGAGTTAAGGTTGTGGAATGGGCCGGTTTTGAGTGCATATCTAAAACAAAAGAGATGTTGGTATGAGAGAAAACAAAATAAGTAATTGGACACATAAATGGAGCACATCCCATGGAAGGAAAATGATATTAGTTGAGGTTGTGGTTAAATCATGTTAGAGATCCGAGATCATTTGAGGATTTGCTTATAGTTGATCACGTGAGATGCTAAACTTCAAAGGGAGCAACAAAAGAAGAGGGTTGTTGTCACGATAGGGTATTTGAGTGTCTAAACCAAGCATTTACCGTGTAGTGCCGTCTACTTTTCTAGTCATATATCTATATCTATGTACCTTATAAAAGTGTGAATAAGTTGTAGATATAAAATTATAAAAATGTTAGTTATTAACACAAAAAATTATCCATATTATATGTATTAAATACTATATCTGAATATAAAATAAATTTAATTTAAATATTGGAAATTTTACGTACACGTCTGGCCTTAGTAATATATTACTAATATAAATAAACGTAAGTAAAAAAAAAGTTAAGAGGAGACATTAGTAAGCTGAATGTAGTGAAGGTCCAATCTATACTAATCAGTCTTCAAATAACTGACAATCAATCCGCTGTAAACTAACATTCCAGTTTTCCAAATCAAAACCAATATTATAATATTGTTGTGCAATTACTCCAATGACGTTACGATTGTTTTTGGCCTCTGCAAATGCCAAACAAAACACTTGACGGTTGTTGTAATTCCCTGGATACCAAAATGCACCTTCGACGTCGAGTTGTAAATTTGCACCCCCACTGAGACTGAGAGTTATGGTGGGAAATCCTGTAAGATCTCGTCGCATATCGCCACGATAACATAGAAAACCTTCAACATGGTGTTCAGCTAACAATCCCTCCATCAATCCCCGAACTTCTTTCTTGAGAGCATCAAGTGGATCTTTCATGAGATGTATAAGTGTTGTGCCAGAATCAAGCATGAAGTCTAGTTGTTCATTTATTTCTATATGTTTTTCACCTACGTTTATACCATCTGCTCTGATATAATAATAATTGTCCGATTTATCAGAACTCAGGGGGATTGAGTCGCCTTGAAGGATGGCACCATCTCCAATGATCAGCTTATTATACTGGTATGTTGGATCGCTGATATTGCCAAGACAATATGAAAATCTAGAGGAATTTGATTGGAAAAGCATTGATCTCATAGAGTAGCCAAGGCCAAGCATCCCACTTGATTGCCAAAGTGGCTCATTGACATGCCTTCCACAACCGAAAATAGCTCTTGGAAGTTCAATTATGCCATCGTCAGAGCTTGTGAATGTAAATTTTTCATAGGCAAGATCGCCTCTGCTACCGGCTCCATCTTCATACTCTGCATCATATAAGCATTTTCCATCCCAGGATTCACAAGGTATCCAACTTATAAGCCTCATCTTCTCACAGCTTTCAGAATCACAAGATATGGATGTAAAAGAAGAAGATTTAGTAGGATTATATGTAGGATGCACTGCTTCGTGACAACCACTACAGGGGATACATTGTACCCAAGATAAGTCACTTCCAGTATCAATTACTAATAGTTGAGGCAATGGTGGTTCGCCTATAGAAACATTGACAAAGAAAAGAGAATTTTTTTCTGTTGGCATTAGTGGACCTCTCATATCAGTCGAAATCATAAGATCAAGATTATAGGGGTGGTGGCGTTGCAGATGGGTTGAGTCACGGTGGATAAAAGGAAGTGAGAATCCACGGGGACCACGGAGGCTAATTGTTGAAGACACTGCAACAACACCTAACATTATCGTTTGTATGCCGACATGTGCAAAGTAGAGAAGAAAACAGAAATGCTTTCCCATATTTTGTTGATAGCTCAGTTTCTGATTAAAACAAAGGAAACAAGATATCAAAAGCCTTTTATCAAATTGTCCATCCAATAATTAGTTGATGTTTAGTTGAACAAACAATGATAGTATTTACATGCAGAAGAAGTATGTAATCAGTGGAAATTGCATAACAAGTTACCTACTAAACTGAACCATATCATTTAATAATAAGGCATAATAATAAGGCATCAGTATCATCTACCGAATCATTTAACTGAAAGAATGGCCTTATACTTCAGTTGAATATCTGAAGTGATTTTTGTGCCATAAGTGGTTATTAAAACATAATTACCATCATCCTTTAACGTGTGCACAAGTTAAATTGATTCTATAACCTTATTACTTCACCTATTTTTATTTGAATGCCATAAGAGAAATTGTGCATGAATATTGACAAAGTACAAAATTGTATATGCTATTTTCTAATTGTCAAAATATAAGGAAAAAAATAAGAAAAAGGTTCAACATAATGCGGCGAAAGAACAAAAATAGTTATTCTTCTATTCTTCAAAAAATAGGGATTTTCCTATGCACTACAGAAACTGCATGTCTTCGAGACTCACTTACAGAAATGCAGCAGATTAGAGATATCCTTGTACTGTAATATGAGGCCTTACGGAGCATTTAGACTGGAGCATATTCTGTATGTTCTGAGGTCAGTTCGGCTTTATTACTAAGAAGATAAAATGCAACCCCCAAAAAGGAAAATTCTGAAATAAATATCCAAATGAGAAGCTACTAAAATGTTTAAAGTCATGTAGTTGGATTTTACATTACCATCATTTACAGAAACAGAGGTTTGGAACTTTGATATTAACAGCATGAAGTTACAATAAAAGATGAAGTACAAATAGAGGCAATTGAACTTTGGTAGCCTACAATTACTGATGTGCTAATAATACCCAAAATTCATCTTCGATCAGCTGAATTTCAGCAACATAATATATGAAGATCTACTATCCGACTCAACAAGCATAAGGATCATTGAGGACACTCTAGTTTTATCGTTAGATTGGGTGATCAATTCCAGGTAATGGGTTGCATCATGAGGGACAAGACCTTCCAATGAAGAAACGAAATTGATGTATATGAGTTCCCTGCATCATTTCCACGTATTGCCCCAATATTCTCTCTTGTTCATTTTTACGCAATTCTGTTGACTCCAACAAGGACGATCACTCTTTTTCCTCCTTGCCGAAGTGTTCTTTGCAGTGCTCCGGAAGAGCAAGAATATGTTTAAACTTTATTTTGGGGGTACATTAGAAATTTGCTTGAAAAATTAAGGACAGAACATAGATTAGTGAAATAAAATGGCAAGGTAAGGAGTTAAAAGACCATAGGATCCCAGAAGCTATATCGATTTTCTTGTCCAAACAGGACTCACCTGTAATTTCTTAAACCTTTCAGCAAGACTGGAAAGAGCTTCTTGAAATATGGCAGTCCCTGAGTCGAAAACTCTAACAGACTCGATGTCTTCTTTGATGCCATTCATCGTAGGCAAATGCCTCGCATGCTCCTCATTCACAACTTCGCACAATCCTGCCTTACAGCACATTCCAGTGTAAGCCTCTTACAAATTTAGCAGATAACATCTGAGACCCATAGTATAGGAAGTTAACAAGAAAGTGGAGAAAATGTTGCGCGATGAACTGTTGAGCTGTGAAGCCATTTTGCATTTCTGGAGAGGCTGATAAGGAGAGTGCATCGAGATCCCGGTGTCTCGGCCGGGGCCTCGATGACACTTTGTAGGCACGCCTCTCGTAAATAAATGTTCGAGACATAGGGGTCTCGATGACTAAGTACGAGGCGGTTTTTGGACTTGTTTTCCTATTCGATTTAGGTTTTAGAGCTTGGTTGGTTGTAAGCTTGATGGATGCTGGATACTTAGCAATTGGTATCGAAATGGGTTTTGATGATCGAAGTCTATTCAAAGGTCATGACTAGGTCGAAAGACGACAAGCTGACGCAATGATGTCATTTCAGAGGGACTAAATGGCGGAAGATGAAATTGATTCGGGTGTGTTTCCAGGAAGATCACGTGGTTGTCAGAGATTTCGGAGAAGCCTTCAATTGCATGTCCATGAGATTGTGGTAACGGGCGATGGAATGTACATCACGGGTTATCACGGGAAGATCTTGTCGAGAAAAGTCAATGCATGGAGGATAATCGGGAGGAAATCAGGGTACTGATCATGGTGGTTATGTTTTTTTTTTATCAAACAGCTCATATGGAAGATTTGATTTAATCAGATTTTGAGCCCCAACTGATGGAAAATTTTTGTCCGACGCCGACATATGAAGTGTCATGACGACGATAAATAGAAAGGAGGATCGATGTTCAAACTACCGTGAAAATCTACGTAGGTTTCTTTGTTATTAGAAATGGTTGTCGCAAGTATTGTGAAATTTTGGATGTTAGAAATGGATAAAGGCTAGTAAAATCTGCGTGTTGTGTACTGTAAGATACTTTAAGTTCTGGAAAGCTACGAAAAGGCAAACGACTTAGGCTGAGGTCGATGCGCCCTAGCCGATGATTATAAGACTTCGCTTGGTGATTTAGTTCGGGATACGACGGGAACACGGCCGCTGCTCGTGAGTCCAAGCGTTATGAACTTTAAAATTCATGTTGCAACTGACAGTCAAGATGAATCATCCAAGTTAGTTGGCGGATTAAAAGTCGCCATGGTAGAGGCGTTTGCACTCCAAAGGATTTGCTAACCCAAGAAAGGAGATGTTCTATCAAACAACGAAGGTTAATGAATTGGACTGCCTGGGAGTTGTCGATGACGAAAGGAAAAAGAACAAGAGAGAAATTCGTTGATAAATCAATCGCTCTTGAGGCCGCACTAAGTTCCAACAGGCAAGTATGCATTGACTATTTTGATTTTGTCTCTTCATAGTCAAGTTGGTGGTATTCACGATGTTTTGGGATTGGTGAAAATGCATAAAGTCGTGGATCAACTTTAGGAGTTCGGGACGATGACCTGGGAAGAGTCGGGCCGCAGATGGTGTTTCAAGACTAAGTGATCCGAAAATGTCCCCAAGTGGGAATTTGTCGGAACAAAGGGGCCATTTTGGCGCTTTCTCGATAAGCCGAGAGTCGAGTGCATCGAGACCCCGAGGTCTCGATGGGGGCCCTGGCGACACCGCATGACGCCTTCAGAATCGCTCGAGACCTGTGGGTCTCGACACCAAGGCTACCGGGGCGGTTTTTGGACTTGTTTTCCTATTTGGTTTAGGTTTTAGACCTAGTGTCTTTGTAGCCTATATATATGTGTGTTATGAGTCTTCTTATAGGTGTGAGAATACCAGTACACCACCACCCCAATGGTGGTTGGAAATCAACCTTGTAGTTTAAAATAGAGCTTTGTCTTTGTTCTTAGAATTATGTGAGAGTTTATCATAATTTTTAGCCAAGTGAAAAGAATAATGAAATTCAAGAGAGCATATTAGAGACTTGTGTCCGAGTTTTCTTTACAGAAAACATCCGGTTGAGAGGTCGCTTAATGTGGTTATCGAGTCCCTAACAATCTTTATGACATTATTAAATGGACCAAGAAGCAGTTGATGTACCTTTCTTCACATCAGGGGAATCAAGATAAAACTTTGTGTTGTTTATTTCCGCATTATTTTCTTTCTATTTGTCATATCTGAATTAGTGTTATATCATCGATTTGACATCCTGAGCGAGATCCGAGTTATTATCATTTATGAAATTGTCAATAATGGTGTAGTATTTCTAACCTAAACCCCTATTATCCATGCAACTAATGCCAATGAAAAGAAAAAAAACGATATAAATATAAGGATACGATGAGCAAGAACCGCAAGCTTAAGCTGTAAATCATCTGCTACACAAAGATAAGCTAGTAACTACAGTGACTTCTAAGCATGTTATTAGTATGCATTTTTTGTGTGCTAATTTGTTTTTGAATGAAATTGATGGTAATGTATTTTGTGAGATTTGGAATTCAAAAGATATTATAATTTCAATTTCATATCTTATCAAAAGTCAAAATTTCATTTGGAATTAGAATGAAATTCGAATTCAATCCCATTTTGAAAAAACGAGATTTTCAATTGATCTAAGAACCATCCATACAAAGTGGAACTAGTTTATAGGAAAAAGTCACAAAGTTATTTAAAGGCACTGAATCACCATGGACTTGCATTTTGCGTCACTTCTGTTGATCAAAGACTTCAATTTGATTAAGTTCATATGGATATTTTCAGACCAGATTTCTCTTAAGACACCATCAATGCAATTCCATAAAATGGTCAATCAATGTGATGTATTAGTATTTTCTGGATACACTTTGCGAATGCTCCTCAAATCTAGACTACTAGAAATATGTGTTTGGCAAGTAGATATCCTTCGTCATAGAAACGAATTCAACCTGATCAAGTACCACGAATTGAATGTTTGATCACTGGTTGAGCGGGAACTCTCCTTAGCGTATTGTTCTGTACAAGGGTATCCGCTATACCCGAAGCTGGTTATATATGATCACAAAACACTCCGATGCCTAAGTCAGTAACGGATAGTGTTAATTATAAAGGAAAAGACAATTGTGACAATTCGGTTGCTGCAGCTGGTGATGATATATATATAGTACAAGGACCGTATTAGAGGAGCGTTGGCACTGCGCACTGCCTACGCCTTTGTCAAGCGCATAATGGGCTGAGAAGCCTTTATTCTCCTCAAGGGTCTGGTTCAGAATGATGATGGACTGTGACTTCTGTATCATAATCGGTTACATCATTGCCCCCACTATTTATTGATACTTGTAACCATCAGCAAGAGATGTTATTATTTAAATGTTCTCTTTTCCTTGGGAGTATCCGCTCGAAACGCCCATCACAATCGTGATCCGCCGTAGGCATTTTAAAGCGCAATGGATAAGTATCATGAATACGTTTTCCATCATCAGTCAACTATTCTCTTCCTTGTGAGATTTAACGCGACATTTCGGGCCCTTGCCCCTTCTTAGAATCGGGTCATGGTGGGTCCATCTCAACCTTCTATAAAAGGTGAGTTTTGTACTTTCTTTCTCACTTTATTGTACTGCAACCTTTTAAATACCCCTTTTTACTTACAACCACTTGATCTACAACCACCGCAAAATCGCTTTAGTATTCTCTCTTCATCTTCTTCCAATGTCCTCCAGTAATTTCAGATTTTGGATCGTTGCTTGAGGCTTCCAGAATAGATATTCTATTTCGATGACGTATGTATTACAAGCCCGGTTGAGGCGAGCCCATAGCTGCACACATAGCTGACGGTATGATGTGGGGATGAGCCTTTTGTCCTTTTATTTTTAGTGGCTTTCTTTTGCATGCGGCTACCCTTTAATATGTTCGTGAACGATTTGTTAGAGCATATAAATAGAGCTTCAGGGAAAATCCATCTGATTGGATGGTTAAACACATAATTTTCCATGTCAGCTCGTAGCAAAGACGGACACAAGCAGTACCGGCCCTTTATTCGCTAGCCTTTTCACTTCCAAACATAGACCCTATGATACTTGGTTAGCCACCAAAGCGGTGGACGATTAATTAAAAACTTCTTAGTTGGTCCTCGCCCCAATAAAGTTCACAAAAATAGGTTCGAATGTCAGTGGTTCTTCGTTAGAGGAGGCATGGGACTCAGGGTCGCTATCCGGTGGACCACCCTGAGAGAAGCGGGTTCTCTATTTGTGAGAGATTCCGCCTTCATAAAGAGTCAAATCCAGGCGCTTCGCCAGACAATTCTTGAAAAACCTTCATGGAAACTCTACTGCGAGGAGTGTGCTTAATCATGGCGGGTCTGATCCATGATAAGATGTATAATCCATAAAATAATCCCTGCTACGGCGATATATCCTTGTGTTGCCTTTTATTATATTCTTTGCTCTTTGATTTCCTTATTCTAATTTTCTTTGTATATTTCAGCTGAGGTTTGGGAATCCGTCCAGTGTGCTGAGGATCCTACTAAAGTAGAGGTGGCGGCGAATGGCCGGGAAACAGCTTTCCTCATTTTTTTTAGTAGTCAACTAAGGATCCGCAAAACCGCTAGCTCCCAAGACGACTCCCATCCCTATCTTCCCTCAAAAAAGGAATTCTACAATGGATACATCCACTTCAGTTTCCAAGAAAGCCAAGATAGAGGTGTTGACTACAGTATCCGCTCCCTCCTCCACTCCGAATACTCATCGAACCGAGGTCATCACCCTCGACGAAGAGTGAACCACTTCCGCTCAAGAAGCTAGTGGCGCTAAAAATTAGAAATCGAAGGACCCTACCTTTGTTCGCTCGTCCAAAGCCATCCTCCCTCTATTGGCAAAAGCTGGAGCAAGCTCCAAGAAAGGTGAAGGGAAAGCCATGGCTTCTGGCAAGGAATCTTCACTAAATAGCTACACATCTAAGTATTTGAAGGCTCCTTATGCCCTTCCTAATGGCTTGTCCATTGAAGAGGGCCATTTATGGAATAACCACATGAAGGCCTTTCATGCAGTTCATCCGCTACTCTCGGCCGAAGAGAGGCGGAAACATCCTTCCAGCAATCCTCTTGATGCCTTCGCGTTGTCAGCTTTCTACATGATTAAGGTATTTTCCTTCTTGACTTTCTGTATATATTCAAGTTCTCTTCTATGCTCTCGCCTATCCTCATTCTTTGCTCTATTTTTGTCGGCCCTTAATGCCAACTATGCCTACACTCGCCCTGAGCTAATGAAAAATGCATCATCTGAGAAGACGCAAGAAGAGTTGGAAGCCACCCAAGTCTCTTTAAAAGAGATGGATGAGGAGCTGAACAATTGCAATGAGGCTTTATCCGCCGAAGAGGTGAAGTGCCAAAAGCTGCAAGAAGAAAAGCAAGCCATGGAGCTTGAACATGTGAAGAGGTGCAAAACTCTTGAGGCTGAATCGAAAATGGGGTTACGACTCAGCCTACTCCCCCGGGCGAAAGACGGAAGACTCGTCCGCCGATTGGAGGCCGTGAAAGAAATAAGTAGTTAAAGTTCGCAAGGTTTTACAAGAGAGAGACCCGCTTGTCGCAAATGAATGCGAAATAGCTCGGCAAATTGAGGAGTTGAAGATAGCAGTGAGGTGACTCCTTTATGGGCAAAGAACTGCTATACCACAAGTGGATTTCAGGCTGCTCTAGGCGACTTTCCTCAACTGGCGGATATGTAACCGCCCAAGAAGAAATGGCCCGAGGAGTACTTTTAAGGTCTTTGTGGGCTCTCATGGAAAAAACCGCTTGAGGCCTCGAGATCAAGTATAACTCTCGGAGGGCGCTGCGGCTAACAACCGAGGGAGTAAATCGCCGGGCGGGAGGTGTTGCTGATGACGAGGCGATAGCTTGACTCGCTTATTTTGAACTTTGTTATCCTTTCTGTTGAAACTGTACTTTTCGAACATCTTGTTATCCTTTCTGTACTTTGTTAAGTTACTCCTTTACTTTGCTTTGTGCTTTGTTAATTTTTTTTATCATGCCTTTTGCCGCTCTTCAGATCGTTTCTCCCCTTGTTTCCTCCTTCAAGAATATTTTCCTTTGATAAAAGGGACATGTTCTTGATGAGCTAGCGAGCCTGGGACATCTGCTTTATTACGCCTCGCACAGATCATGCCTTTATTTTTTGCTAGGTCTGAGTTGAAGTTTCATGGTCGTCCTTTTAAAAGAGGACGCCCTTCTCGCGACAGCGCTTGCATCTTTAGACCCTTCAATTAAAGGTTTTCCTAGTTTGGCTCCCCCCAAGTTATTAACTTTTATAAGAGATCTGGGCGACGATTAGTTGGCCGATGAATCCCTTAATATCTGCATATTTACAATAGTTAATCCATTGTATTGTTTCGTTCGCTTTTGTTTGTTTCTATTCATGAAATAAACTCACCACAAAGTACTTGCACTTCTATTTTACTGAATTGAAATTAACTTAGCAAAAGATAGTTAAAATATCATGGTGCTCGCAGGCATTCAAAGTAATAACAATACTTAAAAGAAAAATTCAAACATAATACTTGTGAAGTTTGGTGGCATGCCATGTGTGGTTGATTGGTTCGCCATTGATATGCGATAACTCATATGTTGCTGGTCCAACCACTTTGATTACTTTGTATGGTCCTTCCCACTTAGGACTTAGCTTATTCTTGCAATTTGGGCGAAGTTATCGGTCATACCAGAACAATTACCAAATTTCCTACTTTGAATTGTCTCTGTTTCACTCAATTGCCAGATCGCCGTAGATGTTTGTACTGAACCATTTTGAATAAAGCTCGTCCTCACTATCCAGAAGTCAAGCCGTTATCTCATTCGTTGACTATTTTCCTCTCATCAAAAACTCTCTTTGTCGGGTATGAGGATAAGCTTCACCTCAACCGGCAAAGCATCGCTTCGATACTCATATACTAGAGCGAATGAGGTTTCTCCAGCTAAGGCAGACGGGCACGTAGAATGACCACAAGCATCAAGTGGCAACTCTTTCCGTCTATGCCCTCTTATTCACTCCTATCTGAATCATATTTTTCTTTAGCCCACTGAAGATTATGCGATTCATTACCTCCACTAGTATTTTCTGGATACACTTTGGGAATACTCCTCAAATCTGGACTACTAGAAATATGTGTTTGACGAGTAGATATCCTTCGTCTTGGAATCGGATTCAACCTGATCAAGTACCGCGGATTGAATGCTTGATCATCGGGTTCGGGAACGCCCTCGTGATTGTTCTGTTGGTGGCATCTGTCATACCCGGAAAGCGTGGTCACTACCCGGCGCCTAAGTCGTAAGAACGGATGCATAAATATAGCGCGAGTACAATTTACATTACCTAATATGTAAAGCCGGGTTGAGGATATATATAATAAGCAAGGGAATGATCAGATTAGGAGGAGTGTCAAGCACTAATGCTGCCTACGCCATTGAGCACAATGGGACGAGAAGCCTTTATTCTCCGTGGGCGCCGGATCTAGAAATAGAACTAGTATTTTCTATAATCATAGATATATTACAAAAATTGGATGCATATCCATCTTCATTTCATAAGTATCAGTGTTTAAACTAGTGTAAAGCCTATTGCAAAAATGATCATGTTAGTAAAAAAGGTTGACAAACATATGATTAACGTTAGTTATAAAAGATCACAAAAAAATGGAAATATAATCGTCCAAACTATAGACAATTGAACACTTATCTAAAACATACATGAGAGAACAAAACAATAGTAAGAATTAAACCCCTAATTAATGTTCTTGAACTTGCAACAAGAAGTGATTCTTGGAAAGAAACATAAATTTACACAATTAACCCAATAATCCTATTTATAAAATTTATACTTGTATTTAATTTCAATCCGTTTATTTAATGGTAGAAATAAATGTGATGAGACAATTTAAAATATTAAAAAGTTAGAGAGATAAATAAGAAGATGGTGAAAATGCAGGGTGATATGAAACAACATTAAACGATTTTAATCTATAATAACAAGGCACGTCTTAAATTCGGTGAAAACTACTTTCAAGGTCCGGCTAGACACGAAAATTTATTGAAAATTAATTAAATTGATTAAGAAGAATTAATCAAATTAGTTAAAGATTTAAAGTCGTAAGTCCTCGATTAAACCCTAAATTCACCAAACCCTCAATCAATTGTGGTTCCCAGAAAATAGCCTCAAATTAAATGTCAATTAAAATTAGGGTTTGAAATAAAAAAAACCCCCAATTTTATTGTCAAAATTCGGCTATGGGGTGGAAAACGGAAGCTCCGGAAGCTACGGGGTTCCAAATGAAAACTCTAGAAACATCGGGTTCAATGAAGCATCTAAAAAGCCTGGGTTAAAATCAAAAGTGTCCAGTCTGTGGACCACAAATAGGCTCTATTTTAGGGTTTCTAAAGCCCAAAACAGGTTTTTAATCAACGGTTCAGATTAGAGTGTCAAAAAATCAACGGTGATTCAATCGAAACGCACTCTGCCAATACTCTAATTCAAAATTAACATCCCAGAATATTCAGAGAAATACTCTGAAAACACGGAGAGAATTCAAGAAAAAACCTCTGAAATTTCTCTAAGTTGAAATTTTAAACTCACAAAGAAACCACCACCAATCTCTATGGTCGGAAAAACACCTCCGCAGTTGAACGAGGTGCGCAAAAACAGAATTACTACACAAACATAGTAATTTCTTCAAGCTCAAGCAACTGGCAAGACCAGCCGCCTCTCAAGAACGCTCAAGATTCGTGATTAAGCCACGTGAGTCTCGTGATTATTCAAATATTTGTATGAACATCCGAGCAACTCTCAGCGATTCAACATATCGTTTCGATAGGAATAAGTTGGACGCTCAAATTTCTATGTTGATTACTAGACGCCAACAAGATGCTATGTTCGCTTAGTCGGCGGCGTCGAACTCTCCACCTTCATACTGATCATCACTCTACAACAACAGGCTACTAAGGCCGTTGAAGTACAAGCAAGAAGCAATGTTGCTTCAATAACTTGCTTGCTATCACTCCATACAACTCATAAGCTCGGAGTCAAGTACCACCAAGCGAGCGCTCAAGCTACATAGTTCCACCCATATCATACCGTTGCAAGGCGAAGTCCCACCATCAAGATTAAGCGCCATGCCGCAAACGCCAGTAATTCCATCAAGCCTAAAGTAGACCGGAGATCAAGTCCAAGCACCCACGAGCAATTCCAACATTGCCTAACACGGGAATACGCCGCTATGCTCAAGGCGAATTATGTCTAAGTCTGCATTCAAGTCTCGGGTCCATCAAGACCCAGACGCCTATCACGCTCGTAACGGAGCATATATCCAACCCAAATCAAGACAAGTCAAGCTCAAGCCAAGCTCAAGTCAAGACGAGCTCATATCAAGGTCAAATGAAGAAAAGTAAGTCAGACATCTCAATTAAATCATCAAGAAACTCTGGGACTCAGTGAAGCACATACCGGGATCCCTTCGATTTGATAAACCTATACACCGAGAAATTCTTCCCCAAGTAGTAAGTTTTATTGTAATCTTTTTCTATAAAAATTCTTCTTTTGCATTACATAAATAGGCACACCCGGTGGACTCATTAACCACCTTTCATCACTAATGGCAAAAACGATGTCTATCAAGAGCCCTTATGAGGTTTCTTTGGCTAACGTATTGCCATGGGCCCTCGAAGAGGAGAAAGTCATGACACTGCAGGCAACCAGGCATACTACACACCCTGGTATGTCTTGCCCTTCGTGTCAACGTATAGTTGAGGACTTCAACAATCAAAACCTAATGTCGGAGAACTCAAACAACTGTGGTTCTACACCCAAAGACAATCTACTGTGATGCAATCGTGAGTTTGGCTCATTCACCGCTTCCGCAGACTTGGCACCAGCAATGATGATTGGTATCATCTCGAAGTAGGGCTTCCATCGGCCTGTTCGCCCGGTTTTGGGCATTTAAACCGAACCAATTCGGTCGGTTCGATTGAGATGGAACCAAAACCGGCCCGGTTCCGCCTGTTCCGATTAAACGTTCCGACGGTTCGGTTCGGTTCTCGTTATTTCGCTCCGGCCGGTTCAGCTTTTTTCGGGTTTTTTCCGTTATTTTCGGGTTCGGTTCTCGGTTATTTCCGGTTATATATATAATATTTTTAATTTTTTTTAATTAAAAATTCAACGGGTTCGGGGCTTCGTTCCCGAACCGATATTTTTCGAAAACCCGAATCGAATCAAATTTTTTTCTGCTTTTTAATTTTCGAACCGAATCGGTTCGGTTCTAACCTGCCTTCCAATTTCGGGTACTTCGTTCGTTCGGTCGGTTCGGGTTCGGATTTGTATTGCCGAAGTCCTACTGAAGAACAAATGGCTACACTAGCAAGGATGTTAGAATGTTTGCTTCAAAAGATGCAACAACAAGAGGACTCTATCACTCATATATCAAGAAAGATAGCTGATCAAGAGCATAGAGCAAAGAGTGCATAAAAGTGAGCTCAAGCAAGAAAAAATGTACCGTAGTCTCTTAAACGGGAGATGGAACGTTCCACGCATCTCTACATAATGCCTCGAGTTTATCACCTGGACTGACGGGTAATACGGTAGAAACTCCTATCATTCAAGTAGATGGGATGGTTTCAGCAGCGCAGCTGAAGGAGTTCATACTGGGGACAATAAAAAGTCACGAAGATCGGGAGGCACCATCATACACCTATGTTAAGCCCTACACCTCCCGCATAGACCAGTTGAAGATGCCCAAAGGTTATCGGCCACACAAGTTGCAACACTTCGACGAAACAGGGAACTCCAAGCAGCACATAGCCCATTTTGTTAAAACATGCAACAATTTCCGATCGAGGGGATTTAAATTTGTCAAGAAATTCCTTTGCTTTCAAAGTGGACGCTCGATTAGTATACCGACTGAGCCCTCTCGCTATGATAGCTGGAGTCAACTGGAAAGTGAATTCCTCAATCGCTTCTTTAGTACCAAGAGAAGGGTCAGTATGTTAGTGTTAACGACTACTAAACAAAGGAAGGAAGAGCCAGTCTTAGACTTCATCAACAGATGGAGAAGTTTAAGCTTAAAGTGCAAAGATAGGCTCTCGGAGTCATCATCCATCATCATGTGCATCCAAGGTATGCACTGAGACTTACAATACATCATGCAAGGAATCCTCCCCAAGACCTTCGAGCAACTGGAAACAAGGGAACATGACATGAGCTTAATATTGCTGCAAACAAGTGGCACGAGCCCTCTACTCCTACAACCCCTTACTCGGCGTCAAGTACGATCCGCTGAAGTCAAGAAAAACTCTAAGCTTCGAGAAGAAAGAAGCTATTGCTGTCAGGACTTCTAAAATGACGGTTCACCTTCGTAACTAAAAAGGATGACGGCGTGGCTCAATTGAAAGAAAGAATGTCTTACACTCAAGCGGGACGCAGCAGGCTGAATATCCCTTCCTTTGGATTCCTACATCCCCATGATGCTTGACTCCATCTGTTAAAAGCAAAGCTCAGAACTACCCGAGTCGGCAGGCCCGAGGAGGCAGCCAGCACGGAGCCCAACTTCCTGTATCAATAAATACTAGCATCCAATCGGTATGATTCATATTCAAATACAAGAATGGACCTCGCACGAAGAAAAGTTAATAACCCTAGAAGAAGACATGGTTTCTTCCAACCATATCACCCTCACCATTGTCCAACTTGCTAAAGTCAAGATGCCCAATGATTTTTGGGAGAGCAAATTGATCCCTGGGAAAACATGAGCTGATTACACAGACGATTATGACTACGAAGCATGCCATATATGTTTTGAAGTCGAAGAAGACTTAACTACAAATGCATTTATCAGGTGATATTACTCAGCCTCCAAGTAGCTCCCAGGCTTTGCCGTTACGCTCAATCACGAAGACCAAGTAAGAAGATAACACCCATATTGCCACTCTACGGTCGTGGTACATATGTGAACAAGCCGGATAAGTAGAACGCCGGGTAGATATTTATCAACTGTGAATACCTACCTTTCTAGACATTGAAATTGTTAAATTCCATCAAGACTTGCCCATCCCGCATTATGATCCAAAAAGTTTAATCTGGCAAGTGGGAGCGAACGCCGTAAAAGTAAGCTTGCACTTGGGCGAGCAGGAGCTGTGAGTCCACATCCTCGGTTTCATGATAGATGCCAACGTCACATACAATGTCCTACTGGAAGCACTTTGATACACAATAAGAATTGCCCTCTATAATACTCCACCAATGCTTAAAGTATCAGAAAGATGGGGGCGAAAAACGGTTAATGCAGCATTTAAACCCATTCACGGTTGAGAAAGCCCACTTCGTTGACGCCAAATACTACAAAAAGAAGACTAAACCGCAATACAAAGAACACCTGTGCGCCCTGCAATTTCACCACCTCAAACAAATGCATTTTAGCCTTGCGTGAAGAAGAGGAGGATATAGTTAAAACAATCAAAGGTTTGACACTACCCCTCACTTATCCAGCGTGGCAACATCGCTCTCATGCTTTTTTCACCCCTCAAGAATCCACTCCAAGATGCATTACGGCAAAGATGGATTCAAAAGCTTATGACCTCCTACTGAAGGCAGACTATGATCCATCCAAAGACAAAGCTATGAGACAACTATCCCCTGAGGTCATTGGTGACAAGGTGCATGGAATGAACAATACCCAAAGGATGATAAGGCAAAAAGGGTGGTCATTCAAGAACCCAACGATGGGGTTGGAGTTCACGTCGAAACCGCCACTGTGTATCTTGAAGTGGCTTAATTAATCACTACGTATCGATAAGTTGATGGAAGAATTCCCCACTAATCAAGCACATGAGAAACGACGCTCAAGCTTCTCTGCATCGGGGGCAATCTTAACCCCAAGAATAAAATCGTTTAATCGCGGCCCCCAAGATTAGGCAAATGCCACAACCAACTCAAAGTGGGGATCTGCTGACAGACTCGGAAGAGCAACCTCTGAATCACCAAAGAACAACTAGAGGAAGAAGAGAAGCTCACAGATATCTCAACATAGAATATGTTAAGGCATAACGTATAGGCCACCTTTTCTAGCCGAACCAGCCACAATGCAGGCCCCGGGAAGACAAAGAAATAGCCATGCATAAACCCAAGAATGTACGCACTAAACATGGGTACTCTAGAAGAAATAGAGGAGCTTGGGAAAAACGAACGTTGTGTTCATGAATCGTACTATACGGGAGTACTCTAATAACACCCACTAAGCGGCCATTTAGACGAAGCCTCTAAGCCATCAAACGAATCCAATATATAAGTACATTCACGAGAAAACATTATGGAATGATTGTCCATCTCGGAGAATGATGCCCAAATATGTAAGTCAACAACACCCTATCTTCACGAAAGCAATTGATGGGGTGAGACTTCAATCTCGGCATGAAGCCACCAAAGACGTAACGCGGTAAGACTCATACGCAAATAAACCCGGCATTTCAACGCAAGAATAAACATGCTCAATGAACTCCGGAGCAAAAGGATAACCGCCTAATCGACCTCTTTGAGACGAGGATAAACTGCCCACCAACCTCTTGAGCATAAGGATAAACTGCCCATTACGCTCCATGACACGAGCTTAAACTATCAACCCCACTCTTGAACATGAGTATAAATTGTCCACCTCCCGGATGAGAGGACGAATCATCCAACCTCCTGAGCATGAGGATAAACTGCCCAACCCTCCTTGATATGAGGATAAAGTGTCAAACCCCTTGAACTACGTTTGGCTTGATTTCCTAGGAATATTCCCGAGGTAATGAGAAATTTCGATACATTTCAAAGCAAAAAACCATAACCCAAAACAACATTCATTTTGTTCTGTGGCACAAGCGAATCGACTAATGCAAAGGCAAGCCTCCACCCAAGAACAAAGATGACAAGTCGACTCATGACAAACCAAGTCATGCAAGCACTAGGGATGGAGGTAGCTACCAAACTGCATGCTGCACCTTAGCTCGGGGGTGATACAAAGGCTCAGAATCACTTCGTGGAGAATGCGTGGTTAAGACGCGATACGGTGACAGGTGTCACAATCCAGATAAAATTCCATCAAACATGTCCAAATTTAAGAACAAGGTGCATATGTCTCAAATCACTGAGGCGGCGCACAAAAAGAGTTATACGCTAAAGAAATTTCAAGACAGAATCTTCGGATTAGGTCTAAGAACCAATGCTAATACTCTTGAACCCGGGGATTTAAGTGATGAGAAGATAGGACAAAAGCAACATTGCTTCAACCCCCTCAAGCATATCGTACACTCAGTTAGACTAAGTGTATAATGACGGGTCTATGGATTTTGTGAAAGAATCGTGACTATGCCTTACTGGTGCAATAAAGACTAAGGTGAATCAAAGCTCAACCTCTTTATTCCAACATTAGCTCTAACCTCAAAGGACTTCGGGGTCCCAAAGAGTTTGAGGAATGCAAGGATGACTTTAAGATTTCCGTAGAATTGCCCATGTTCAGAAGAAATACATCCTCCGATTTTGTAAATTTAAGAACTTCTACCTCAAGAACTCAAACTCTCAAGGCTCCAAATATTCAACGATCGCATCATCCATATGAATAGAGACCGTTCTGACTACTAAGTTGCTAAGGCCAGTTAGGAACATATCCACTATGTCCAACATCCCTCCAAAGCTGGACATGGCTATCCTGATTATTAAGTTGCTAAAGCCCATGAACATATCTCATCATGTCCAAAGAAGCCTCTAAAGCTGGACATGGTTATTCTGACTACTAAGCTGCTAGGTGTTGGTGTTTCTTACGTATAAATAATATTATAATAATACTTATTCGATAATGTAATCCCAATGATCACTACCGCTTGTATAAACAATAATTAAAGACAAAAAATATGTACCGTTCTTCGGGAATAATAATAATCAGAACAACAGCGGAATGTTGTGATGAAGACCCCATGAGCATCCAAAGCAAAATGCCTCTAAGATTGTCCACACCAACAATCAAACAAGTCCCTCCGAGAGTTTTACTAGAATTCCTTTAAAATATCAACTATGACGAGTGTCAATAAAATTCAAGTGAATTTTCCTCACCCACCGACGACTAAAACAAAAGAGAGGAGAGAGCTTTTTGCTTTTCACAAAAGTGAAATCCAAAAAGTGAAGGAGCAAGTTTCTTCATGAAAGAGTGGCCTATATATAGACACTTGGACCCTAAATTTTAGCCATCCATTATAACTAAAATATTAGAGTTTCAAGATAAAAACTCCACCTCCTTAACATGTTTTAGTCGACTACAATAGGGTAGGAGAGAGTTCTAGAATCTTCTCACTTCTTATCATTAAAATAAAGAAGTACTATGTAGAATATCTAATAATTCTACTTAAAAGAAGATTGAAATCCTATCTCCTACTAGTGTCAGTCTAACACGGGCACTTTCCAACAATTGAATTTACCCCAATGTTCTTATATAGTTCCATTTTAAACCCGTAGTTATAATTAAATTATGACTCTCTTTCATAAAGGACTCCTCTTATGCTCGATCGACAAAAAGCCATATACTAATAAATGTTAACCAAACATTATATGTTAGTATATCGATTACAGGAAATGACCCTGCAAGTCACTATAACCCTTAATATCCTCTATGAATCCTAATATATAATCGAACGTATATACGAACTTAAACTTAAATGAGTAAATCGGTTGTACAATCGATTTGTTCAACGGACACAATTTCAAATATCTCATATTTCCAACACTAAGGCCAATTAACATTTCAAATTGTCTACTCTAAAGCCGAAAGGCGCATCTTGACCACGAAATCAAGCCGGGTCGAGACATATCCACGTGATCCTGAGCTTCGAAAAGCCATGGGGTGGATGTACAACCTACCAAATTAGCAAATCATGTTAACTATCTTAAGATCAAGTCAAGCCCTTGAGTAAGATTGATCAGCTTCAAAGATTGACATTGCAATGCTTCACACCAAAGAAGTAACCTTCGTGAGTTAAGCTACTAAAGCTTCGAGGCGGAGCTGCAACTTCGTGGATGTGACCACACTTCTAAGGTTTCTAGATTGCAACTTCGCACTTGATACACACACAATTAATTTGCAACCATTTAATCCTGTGGGACCAAAGTCGTTCTTGGAAGCGGAGGATGCCTGAGATGAATGAAAATAAATATGGCAATGCGCGAACCATGAAGGACAAGATAAAAACCAAAAGTAAGATTATGACAATCCTTGGGAGCGCACTAAACATGTAATTAAAGCGCACGATGAACACCAAGGTGTAACACTTGAAGAATAATGATAAACTATTTATCTATCCATGTGATTCATGATATGAAGACTAAGGATCGAAAATGAAGGTCCCATATACCAATAAGAAAAATACCCAAGTCCCATCACACATCTAGCCACATGCTTGGGTACTAAGCATCGGCTGCAGAGCTGGTAAATGGTACCCCGCTTCACACATTGCTCTCGCCCTTTTCGGAAATCAATAAGACGACATACTTGAAGTGAAAATAGGAAAGTGTTGTACTTACAAGAAGGGGAATGAAGAATTGGAAAGGCCATTAGCATTAGCGGGAAGATGATCACCCGCCAAGGCAAAAAAAATCAAGAAGATGCCAAAACACAAATAAATCAAGAAAAGCAAAGTTCTAAGAAATACTACGTTGTTCATCCTATGTTTCAAGATGATGTGGGCACAAATCCCCAAGGACCACATGGTCCAGTTGGAGCACCCCACCTCTTCCACTTATGAGGCACAAAATTCACGGCAAGAGCACCCGAGGGAAGAGAAAGCATATCTCTAAATCACAAGTTGATCATACCACCAAATCAAATCAAGGAAACAAAGAGTCAAAGCAAAAACAAAAGAAGAGTGTTGGAAAGTAAGTAGGAAATGTTTCCTTACTTACTGATGTCCCCAAATGTAGGAGTCATAAAGACTGTGACATAAACCAAATGAAGCAATTTCAATATGTTAATGCTGCAAGGCAAGGAAACGTTCTCTTGCCCACTAATACCACTAGAACCCATGACGGCCGGCACTGGCATTAGCATAATACAAGGCACAAGTTGAGCATACACTACCCAACTTGTAGAAGCTATGTTTTAAGGCAAACAAGTCATGGAAAAAAGTATGATGTGAAAAGGCACATGCTCAACATCTCCCAAGTCATGTTTAGCCAGAAAATAAAACAAAGCAAGCAAAGTATTCTAAGAGAAGCAGGTAGTAGGTTACATCACCCAACTCACACGATGACTCTATCATCAGACTCCGATCGCAAAAAAGAAACCATCGTGAAAGCAAAGGGAGTGGGCATATCAACCATTCCTGCAAAGCCTACACTACATGCAAGGTCAACCCTATACTACATGCAAAGTGCAATCTCATACTACATGCAAAGGCTATAGGAGTTGATGAAACCAAGCTAGCCAAAAATTGAAGAAAAACTATGTGCATAAAAGAAAACTGTACTTATATGCGTTCTTCAAGGATAACGAAAAATCAAAGCCATATAGAAAATTCCAAGAATAAATCGAAGTAACCACTGATAACGAGTGCAATGGTGCTGTCTATGTCAAACAGAGCTCCGAGCTAGGAGAAACAATTGTTCAAAGTTGGCCAGAATTGGCGCAGTTACTTAAAATTAATATCGCGACTTTGGAAGCAGCATCTCAACTTCCGTGAATTTAACCTGGGAAACCTTTTACGCCCATCATCAAAATGATTGTTGTTCGCTTAGTTTAGCAAACTACATAAAGAAGTATAAAAAATATTAAACGAGGCGTACAGAACATTATGTTTTTGGTATAGTAATGGCTCAATTTAACTATAATCAATTTTGTGTAATTTGTTTCTATATTTTGTATCACAATGAAGTTTTTTAATAAAAGATTTTTTATCATCAAATCAAAACACATGGGAGTAAGTGGTAATGGGCAATACTAAATTTCAAGTTCAAGTTCATGCATGGTAACATCAAGCTCTCAAATATTCACATGATCATCAAAAAGAATAAAGTTATGATTTTTATGGTGAATTGATGAAAATAAAGCATGGGAATCATCATACAAGCATAAAAAAACATGTGCAATGTCATCAAAGTACATAATCAAGCAATCAAAGCATGGGAGAAATATAAAGTTACCAACTTTATGATGAAATATCAAAAGTCTTCGAAAAACTTGCAAACTTGGATGAAAGTCTTCAACTTCAAACTTGCAAAAACATGGGAGAGATGTTAGTATGATTATACTATCATCTAAAAGAATCAAAATATATCAAATCATACAAGAAAAGTGAAGAGAAAAATAAAAAATCATCCATTTGTTATCTTAAGGAGTTCGGCGCTGGGGGGGAGGGGGAGAGGAGAAGATGATGAAATTTTGATATTTTTACATCATCTCATGCTTAAATAGAGAATACCTAGTACGCCCGATGCTCAAAAATCTCATTGTTTGATACTTGGTGGACAAGCAAGGCTATTGTCTTTAAATTTGAGACAACCAATAATTGAGGGGACCGAATTTTTCATGTGAAAATTTATCCCAAATATCTCTCGGTTAATAAAAAAACCATCACGTACCCGAAAACTACGAAAAAATAAGGTTTAATTTTAAATTAAATTCTAAAATCAAAATAATTAATTCTAAACCCACTCGGGTCAAGATTAATTATTTTAAGTATTTAGCATGACTTAAATTCATGTTAAAAATATAAATATTAATTCGGTTAAATTCACGGGGACTCGGGTTAATATAAATGCAACAAATATAGAGTACTAACATATAATGCATTTATGTTAGTAATAAAACTCTAGAAATTTTAGTTCTCATTAAATCCTCTACGGATCGGGAATTAAATGTGGTCTTAACATGTACTAAATGCATGTTAACATTAAACCACCTAATAAATTAATTCTCATTAAATCATCTACGGATCGAGAATTAAACGGGGTCTTAACATACTAAATGCATGTTAACATTAAACCCCTAATAAATTAATTCTCACTAAATCCTCTACGGATCGAGAATTAAATGAGTCTTAACATGCACTCAATTCATGTTAATATTAAATCCACAAATGATTTAATTCTCTAACGGATTGAGAATTAAATGGGATCCTAACATGAGTTGGTCTTAAATCCCACATAAATTAAGTCTTCATTAAGTCAATCTTCGACCGGGCGTTTACTTTCTAAGGATCGTGATACTTAAATTATGTCACAATAATGATGGAAATATCATGATATACGAAAGTATAAATACAAATCCATAATTCCAGAATCTTAAAAGTTGGGCATACTACATTATTAAACAAAAACATATATTTTGCCAAATATATGAATAAACAGAGTACTTATATCATAGCCGAGTAAATTCCACTAAAGTCTCCACACGCTTCAAATTCACAAAGTGAATTTGACTTCTCTTCGCCTCCCTGCCGCAATATCAATCGCATGCATATCTCTACTGTCCACACACCAGAGAAAGTTGAATCAAGAACTCATTTATGCTAGTAAACAAGGTCAACAAAACTAAAAACCAATAAAAATTTGGGAGAATTTTTCTACCAGCTGGGCGAGGCCATTTTAGGTTTTTGATGAAAAATTATTTCTAATTTTATGTCACGAAACCCTAGTTACATAGTACAGTTAAAAACAAGTTCTCGATATAAACTCATATATTAGTTGACTGCTAACTCTATTAGTTCGTTAAGACACTCAATGAGTTGTTAATGAGTTGAACTATTTAATTTAGCTTAATTAAATAGTAATGAAATAATATCAATAATCTTTCTGCTGGAAATCAACGGTAATCGATTCCTTTTATTTTGCCCGTCATGACAATCAAGGTGATCAATTCATTTACCGGGTCAGGTTAAATGACATCGGAACTTAGTGTTCACCTTAGTAATGGTATATTACTAGTGGCTCCTCGCGATAATTTGCTGCCATGAGCGATTGCTGATCTTACTCATTAATCGCTATACTACCGCATCACCATTATTATTATACAACTTTACTATTATCTCAGCCTAGAAGGTCACACACATACAATGATATTCGAATAATATTTCATGAATGAAATTAAACGAGACTTGTATATTGAGAAATGTATTTCTCAATATTTATATATTTGTCAAATATATATGTTGATGAACAATTGGTTAAACTTGCAAGTTTAATTAATTAAGCAATTCTGAGATCGATGAATAACTTGATAAGAGTTCGATAGTGACTCGTTAGTATTTTAATTGACTTGTTAATTAAAAATAGAACAACCACTAGTAACTCATTATTTAATTAGAAGTTCATAATGGTCTAATTAAGTTAACGTTAAACCGATTTCTTAACGAGTTGCTTAACGATGAATTGGGACTTCGTATTTTAAAGAGGGATTAGGTTTTTGATGACGTACAATCATAAAAACCTACCCTCAAGCATAGCCGCCTCATCTTCTTGAGATTGGAAGACTTTCTTCCAATTTCTCATTTCTATCTCACAACTCTGGAAGAGCTCAAGTTCTCTTTGCCCGCTTTTCCTCTCTCGTGCGCGCAATCTGGCGACATCTTTTCGGTGTTGAACAAGCATTGAGAGGATCTTGAGGGCAAACTACACGAGGCTTTTCGTGGAGAATTGGGTTCAACTGCTGGGCGTTGCAATGTAAGAATTCTCGTGATTCATACATTTGTATTTTATGCTTAGATTAATTTACATTATTTCGAGAACTGAGAGTGAATTGATGTTCAATAATGATTAAATTCATACTAGATTCTTAACAAAGGGCCTCATAGCCTACCTGCTTAATGTATTTTTATCTAGTTTGATTGTGTGTCGACATAGTTGTTAGTTAATTTTGATTATTTCTACGATTTATATATTCAATTGATGAATATATAATATGAAAAATCTACCCATTTAATATATGTTTCGATATGGATGGAATCATCACTTCATGTATCGATTTTGGATGATTTGAAGTTTATTTAATTGTTTCATGAAATGAAAGGGATTAAAATTGATTAATTTGCATTTTTTAATTTCGAGGTAGAATCATTGATTTACAAGAGGTTTAGAAATTCAGAAAATTACTAAATTAAACTGTGTGTTCTTGACCCTTTGAGGCCTATGCCGCTTTTTGTCAGAATTTTTGAATTTTTTTAAGTACTCCAAAAACATCGTTGAATTTCTCTCGATTATTTGGGCTTAATCGAAAACTAGAAGTGTTTTTGATAAACTACCACTTGACGTGTTCAATAATGATTGTTGATGTTCAAGAAATCCCGTAATTTTTGGAATTTTTTAGAGCCTCGAAATCGCTTTTACAAAGTTGTAATTAATCTGAAAATCGGGAATGACCATTAAAAATCGGTCGCCGAATCCATGACTTCCTCCCGGCGCGGGCCCGTGGCGGAATTGGACGCTCGCCACTGACGCAGGCCCATCGACCGCATTACGCACCGGCCGGCGCTGTCGGCGTCGTGGGTTGCCGTTGCCGGGCGGTTTTGGTCAAGTAGTTCGTCGTCTCGCTTTAGAAAATCCTAAATGTATTTCATGTAATTATTTTGGTTTTAAAAATTTATTGGTAATTATTACTCGGGTTTTAAATGTTAAATCATAAATTTTGTCATTAAGATGATTGAATATATATCTTGAATGGCATTAAATTTGATTTATATTTCTCTTTCATAATTATTTTCATTAATTGATAATTTTTGAAAATATTTTCATGATAACTTTTAAATTTTGAATTTTGGAGTTACTTGTAAATAATTATTCCATGATTTAAGTGGCTGATAATTATTGTAATAATTATCATTAATCATGTGGAAATATATTTAAATTAAAAAATTTACATTAATTGATAATTAATTGTAAAATAATGGGTAATTAATTAGTCAATTATGAACACATTTAATCTCATTTCATTTAATATATATGACATTAAGTGCATTTATATTTTAATGTTTTGGCCCATATATTGTTGTGGAATGGAAAGGGAGGTATTTAGATACGACTCCGCTTTAATTTATTTATTTACGGTCCGCGTGACGAATGTCAGAAACGACTGAAATAGTATTTCTTTTATTCTGTATTCATTTACCTACAAGTCAAGGCGGTCAGCTCTAAGTTGGGTTAGAGTAGTAGTATGTACCGGCCGCGCGGCATCAAGATAACATATTCAATAAAGACTTACACTTCGAGAACTTGTAAGTTTCAAGGAGTCAAGAATACAAGACTCGCACCGTTAAGTGTTGTTATAGACTTATGTTAGCATTTCACTTTTGTTAAGTGATGTAATAGATTCTAGGGTCATATCTATATCTCTCAATGTGGTGTTATTTATTTATTTTTCGTTTACGTGTTTCGAATATGTGCTATCTATGCATGGTCAAATAAAGCAATAACATTAATCTCACCAATTAAAATTTAAGCAACGACGTCAATTTTTAAAGTTGTGAAATCGTTGCATTATCCACACACTGCGGATGGCAAAAGTTACGCTTTGCACTTAGATATTTACAACGAATCCATGTCAAGATTTCCACTAACGCTGCTGGCTTTCGATGATCATTCCAAGTAATTTTTGGTTTAATTGGTATGCTTAACCGGTTTGTCGGAGATACAAAAGCTCTAGCATCTTGAATAGTATGCTAACGCATACAAGAGTTACGTAGTTTACATAATCAAGGATAACCTACTATTATAACCGGATTCAAAATGTCATAAAGGTTGCCGCTGATCGCTTTTGTAAAATACGTATGGATTTTTTTGAACTACACTGGTTATTTTAAGTTGCAGATTTCCTATTATGTTTGGCATATGTAGTTACCTATTTTATTCACCATTCATTGGGCAAACTAAATGCATGGCTTTATAATGTGAAATAAATAAGTTAAGGAGAACCAACGACTTGTTGGAAATAAAGCGTTATTAACGCGATCTCCTCCAACCATTGTAATCGGTTGTATGCTAATAGAAGATAAAACTTTAAATACTACAAACATTTAAGACTCGATTCAATCATGTTGATAATGCTGTATGAACTTTGGTTCAAGTGAACAAAGTCACGATATGATCAAGGATAATTAATTTTTAATTCAATCAAAGTGATGATGCTTACAAGCACCAATATGTCATATTGTCTCTTAGCCACCAAATGTTTTAAATAATAAATAGTTTGATTCTTTGAGAAAAACTATTTAATGATCTTCAATGTTGTGGTATCTACATTTCTCGTGACACAGCGATCGTATTTAGTTTCTTTTAACATTTAAATACGGTTCACAATCAAGCATTTAAACAAAAGCTTATGGTATAACCAAAATAAACAACAAAGTTATCTATCTCGGTTCTCACCACTGCATACGTAATAACCCGTTAAAAAAAATTTAATTTTTCGGTCGGCGGTGGGACCCGGGAATAGTATAATTTTTTTCGATGATGATATTATTTCATAAAATTTTGAGCCGAATTTCATTTATAATTTAGTAGTGTTTGTCATGGAAGAATTTTATCTTTGAAATCGGTTCGTGGGACATTTAAGTACGATAAGCGAGAATTAACCGAAACCGAATCTGACTCGAAGTTTTTTTTAAAATATCTATTCATCTATCCTCCACATCATCACATCACATCTCATCTTCTTCTTTCTTTTTCTTCCTTGATGGCCGAGACCCTATGTGAGCAAACAAGAAAAATTTTCTTTCCATTTCATCACTTTGTTGCATATAAACATCCTCAAGTTGGTCATAAGCATTTATCGCCTTTCCCTACGAATTCGAGGTAAGAAATTGAGTTTTATGGATTTTGCTGACTTTTGCTGACTTTTTTCCATAATTGAATTTTATGATGAGTCTTAGTTGTTGCGGGTCATGGA
Organism: Lithospermum erythrorhizon; assembly: GCA_019722365.1. Taxonomy (NCBI): domain Eukaryota; kingdom Viridiplantae; phylum Streptophyta; class Magnoliopsida; order Boraginales; family Boraginaceae; genus Lithospermum; species Lithospermum erythrorhizon. Next base: position 25,637 of record JADFUC010001202.1, on the reverse strand, counting down.
CGATATATGTTTATGAATTTATTTGTAGCCTGCTTCTGAGGACGTTAGTGGTCGAAGTTGACTTTGGGGTTTCAGCTTGACTTTATGTGGATTTTTTATAAAACTTTAAATGTATAGGAGGTTACATTACGTATTTAAAAATTTATTAAAGGGTGTTATGTTGAAAAAGGAAATTTCCAAGTTGAGTTATACTGATATTTCTCGGAGTATGATTGTTAATTACGACTGATGACATTAATTAGAATGACTTATGTTGATTTAGAAAGCAGAAAGGATACATGGAATTTGGGCCGGGAATCGATTGGGTTGTGGTCCGATGATTGGCACTGATAGTTTATCCGGCCATGTTAGACTCGTTGTAGATAGTTCCCCTAAGAGTTGGTTATGTATTTCTAGAACGCCGGTATATGTTAGTGAGGTCTCGATTATACTTTCAAGGCTGCTTAGGCGCCGATCGTGGGAAAAGCGCGCTACCTTGATTGTCTTTCGCGAAGGTTTCCTATGTAGCCAGCGTAGTGAGTACTTATCTCACGGGGTGTTACTTCACGACTTACCTTGATTTGTGATATACATGTTATCAAGCAGCGATTATGAACGATGACATGTCATCAGCATGACATGAACGATACATGTAATTGTCATGGTTGGTGTGATTGTGTTTCGTGGCGCTCGAAGATTACCGAGGTAAGTAAATGCCTGAACCCCAACTTATATTTCTGATTTCCGGGCCTCTGCCGGCACTTATGATTTTTGTGGCCTTGCTGGGCGATTGTGCTCGACTTACTTATCAAGCGGGACGTTGGCCGCTACGATATCAAGCTGGGAGTGTAGTAGTTGTCAAGGTTACGCATGGAGTTTGAGGCCTGAGTATCGTGGGGTGACCCTATAGTTGGGATTACTAGTGATTAGGTGACTTCTCCTTCCTTGCGTGTGATTTATTGGCCCTATACTACGTATACAGGCGCTTGGCCCTATACTACGTATAGCAGATACTGCTTTTGATCGCTTGTCAGTATTGTCGGTGTGGTCTTCTATACTACGGTATAGTATGGTTTGGCCTTTATACTTCGTATAAGAGCGTGTATGAGTCTTTTTGATCACTTTGCTGTGTGCATTGTTGATGTGGCCCTATACTACGAGCAAGGCAGCGCGGCCTTATACTTGTGTATAAGTGCGGCGTGCCTTATACTTGTGTATAAGTGTGTTTTGGCCTTTATACCATGGGTATAAGTGCGGGGTGGGGATTATTGATTAGTCCATTCCCCGCAGTAGACGGATTGAGTATATGCGCATTAGAGGACGGTATATCAAAGCGGGGATATTAAGAGATGTGAGTGTTCACGACTGTAGTCTTAGTCAGTTGGCTGAGTCTATTGTTTTCTCTAAATTGCGTCATTAACCTTCTATTATATCCTCATGTATTATATTAAGATTTCCTCATGGAATTATGTTGTATGACCCGACAGATAGTCCCGGATATATGTATATTATTCATATTTGGATTATTAAATTATGACTATCTCGTCTGCATGGCAAGTCTACCCCCTGTTAAGCTTCACTAGCTTCGGTTACACCCCTTTTCGCTATGGGCTGCATTTTCATTTGTGCCAGTTGACAGTAATGGGTCGGGAGCCAAGCAGGTCATTGAGTGCCTGAAAATAGTGTATATCGGGCACGAGATCCTCATGCCTCATTTTAATGCGTGTTGTCAACCGCCATTGTTGTATTCCTTTGGAAATCTTTGCCTCGGTCGGTAGTCATTTTGTATTTAGGGATACGCACGTGACATCCGTCAGAAGCCTCGCTTCGCATTACTTTTCTTTTGGGCATGCTATAGTATATATTTATGGGTCAAGTCAAGCTGACACCACGGATTATAAATTCTGAAATCGCTTTTGATTTGGGAAACTTAATTGTAATCACATTTTTGGATGAAACAAATTGTATTTAAACCGAGTCGCCCATCGGTTTGCGACTCGCGCCTGATTTTAATGACTCTCACTCGTATGGCCGACTCCTGGGGGCGGGTCGTTACGCATTGAAAGTGAACATGGAACTGAGTTGAAGTTAATGATTCGCTTCATTATTTCGAACTTTAAAGCATGGTTAAGGAGTTTAAGTAACATTTAGAATCGAAAAGAGATTGATTAAATCTCATATCTCAAATAATTTTGTTGTCAGTTGCAATGCTCGTCGGGCTATCGTCGAGAACACTAGTTTTGACTCACATGATTTAATCATGATTGTTAAGTATAACGATAGTTTAGATACAAAGAGTTATCGAGCTCTTGTAACGATAGGCTTAATTACATTATAAGAGTAATACGCTTAAATCCTCCATGAAGACGGTCGATTCTAAACTATTTTCTTTGCACTCGTAAAGAGTAGAAAAGAATGTCATAAGCTCGATTTACACGCTCTATATCGTGATTCCGACATGAAACATTACTCTACTCTCTTTTAAAAGGAAGCCTCAACAACAAAAAACGATTGAATAATACTTATGGATAAATGAATTTAACGACTCGAGTATAATCTTGAAAAGATGAACTAAGCTTCCACTTTACTAGACTTAGCGGAGGTTCGCTAGTCTAAAATTAAGTTTGTAAGTGTTTGCTATGCAAGTTAATCAAGATTGAGTCATTGAACGATACATCGTGAGTCGATAAGGATACGGAGTGACCATATGAATACTATCAAGACCATGAATCAGGTTTAATGAAGTTAAACACAACGGACGAGATCTTTCAATTTCATATACCAAGATAATTTCATTCTAACCTTAGATGTGTCATTAGTTGAGCGACATGAGTAAGGATTGTGTTAACGCGGGCCGAAACACAAAAAGTTAATGAAATAATTTCACATGTTAAGGTTGCTACACCTACCTTTTAAATTAATTTATTCATATTCAATCGTGAGATAACTCAAGAGTTGTGTTTCATAAACAAACTTTGAAACGCCTTCGTATAGATAAGCTTTTAGTATTAAGGCCACCGTAGTGTATATAATTCTAACTTAGATCCAAAGTCACATGGTCATTTTGGTGCATAACCGTAAGGAAGCCGGTATTTATTTCCATCCACTATAGTGTGTTATAATTCTCTATTGTACATATGTGAGTCTTCTAATATGAAGCAATAAAATAGTGGAAATAAATACGCGACTTGAACGCATTCAAGTGGCTCGCAGACACCAAACCAAGATAACCTTCGTTATATCAAGGAGTATCCACTCGATGCATTTAAAGCTAAACGCAGCTGATACAACGACAACATGAATAACATTGACTCAATAAATGACTTGAGGTCATTTAAAATGAAATAAGACAATACACAAAAGCGAAGATAAAAGTTTCTATTTTATCTTCAGATGCGATTCATCGTGAGTAAAGAGCTCATACTATATTAATTTCTCGATGGTGAATCATCGTAAGTAATAATGAGTTTTCATTAAATGAGCAATCAGTCATGAACGAGCGTTTAATCATACATTTGGTCGGTAAAACCAATATTAAACATATTCATTGGTCAATCGTGCTCATTTATTTCAAACTTTCATTGCTATTCCAATAAGTTGTAACATGGTATAAGCAAGTTATCCAAAGGATGTTCCTGGCAATGATCATGATTTGATGGATACTTGACATTGTTATTGGAACTCACATCTCAAGCGAGTATGTAAAAAGAAAGTTTCTATACTACTAGAATCTAAAGTTGTAAACTTAAGATCGAGTATAACGGAGTTATATTCCTCACTTTGATACTGATGAAAATCAATAATCAAGAGGAGGAACAACCTCGAGTTCCTTAAAGGTTAAGGGAGCGTAATCGCATAAATGAAGTTTTATATTAATTAAATGTCAAGAAATCTTCCTACAACCTTAGAGAGGGTATAGTAGCGATTGGGGATTCTTGCACATTTGTGAGCCTAAATACATATATGTGACACATATGATCAAATACATTATATATATGGAGCCAGTATGATACATTTGCTTGTTAAGTTTAAGATTTCATGAGTCGAGGTGATTGAAATCTATAATAGATTAAATTCTATAAATAGAAAGATTCTTTATCGACATAAATCTTTCATTGTGGTGTCTAATCCCACTACAGTAAGGGCCTCACATTAATGAGAGAGTGGTTGAAGTCTATTACATAGTAATATGATTCACCGTATAAGCCGCTATTAAGGTCATGTGTTGTGTACCACAACTATGACGCAGTACGATTCCCGTGGATCGAATCAAGTTTTACTAGTGTATCTACGCCGATTCGAATACGCCAGGCAACTTTAAGAGAATAGAGGTAAATATAGTTAATGGAATGGATCGGGGCTTGTTGATCTTCACTGTAAATCGAATGTAATAGTATTATGGACATTGCACCATATGAAAAGCTATTAGCCAAGAATTTCCATAATAGACTGAAATTAGTATGCTCAAAGTAGTAAACTAAAAGGAAACTGAATCCTAGTATTACAACTTAACCAACCAACTGCTTTTGTTGGTAATGTTGTTAAAACAATATGCATTTAATAAGACAGTATGTGTTTTAACACACTTCGAGTCGCTATGTAAACCTACCCGATGTAGACCCACGAAATGGTCAAACCCATTGATCATAGTCGCGCATTTAATTACGTCAGATAATCTTAGTCATCAATGACTCCTTGGTTGAGAGACCGGGGTTGATGAACAGACCGCCAGAAGTAGTATTTCGCAAAGGATGCATTGTAATCACTATCCTCTTCGCTTACATCATGAACGACGCAGTTTCAAGCGCAAAGTTTAAAGCGATCCATGTACGGATTTGAAGATGCATCTCGGAGTCGAGATCCTTCCCCGTGATTCAACCAAGCTTGGTTTTCACGAGCCTAATGGGCACCAACATGGCAAAGTTCAAGTGGGGAGTTTAGTCCATTCACTTTCTCGAATAAGTTATAATCAATTAAAACAAAAGCTCCTTTTGTTTTAATCGATTGTTAACTAAAATCCATGAATGCGTGATTCATTCATATAGTTACCTATTATTTATTTCACATGCTGAAATATATATACATGTATTGTAATCCACGATTTATAAAAAGTTAAATCCCTAGGTTAGCTCCATGCTTTCTGCAGCAAATACGAATCATTGACACACCTCTGGGCCTAGAAACATAGGATGCCTAAAGGCCTTGGTCGATGCCGAGAAGAAGCGACAAGCATCAAATGACTCAATATGTGTTTTGATTAGTGATCAAGATTGATCACGCAGCCCTACAGGACTGGGATCACGGGCTGCCGGTCCGGTGACTGGGAGTCGGTACGACCGAAAACGAATTCATGTAAGATATGTACATCTCAGGTCCTATGATATTTGTTTAGAATTTTTAGGTTCGATACCCCATTCCACGATATATATAACTATCTCTGTTATATAAGTTTCCTCAGATTTTGATCTTTTATTCAAACGCTCCGCTCTTTAAGCTGGGATTATAACGCATATGTCATCATAAGAGCGAGTATAGCGATAGATGCGATATATCGAGGATTTATCCGCCCTGATATACAAGGAAGATCTCGTGCCTCTCTGGGCCACGCTTGGTACCGATTGGTTTATGCGATGCCATAAACGCTATTTAGTTCATACTCGAGTAAAGAAAGTCATATGCTTTCATGACACACTTCTTATGGTTAGCCTACGCATTGTAGATCGCGTGTTAAAGGAATTGTAAGGGTAACGCCTGCTGGGCAAAGCTGAGTGTTGGAATCAATGAAAATTGATTCCTTTATTATGCCCCCGCGGCGACAATTCGCGTGACAATTTATTTACCTCGTGTCAAGTTAAACGTGATTACCGGAACTTGTTGCTCACCTTAGTAATTGTATATTACTAAAGGGTTCTCGCGATAATTTAAAGGGTTATGAGCGATTGCTAGATCTACTCATTAATCGTTATAATAATAGTAATTGGTCCATTATTATTATTATACAACTTACTATTATCTCGAGCCTGTATGTCACACATACAAAGATATTCGAATTATATTTCATGCATGAAATTAAACGAGATTTGTCAAATATATGTTGATGAACATCAATTGGTTAAACTTGCAAGTTTAATCAATTAAGCAATTGAGATCGATGAATAACCTGATAAGCTATCTCGACAAGGACTGCTAGTATTTTAATTGACTCAAGGTTAATTAAAATGTAACAACTCACTCAAGAACTCATATTATTTAATTAGAAGTTCATAACGGTCTAATTAAGTTAACGAAGTTAACCGATTTAACGAGTGGAATTTTGGGACTTGGTATTTAAAGAGGGATTAGGTTTTTGATGACGTAATAATCATAAAAACCTCCACCCTCAAGATACCGCCTCCTCTTCGAGAATCGGGAAGATTTTCTCCACTCTGCTTCATCCTCTCAAACTCTGTCAAGTTCAAGTTCTCGTCTGCTTCCCCTTGGTGTGTGCAATCTAGAGACATCTTTTCGGTGTTGAACAAGCACTGAGTAGATCTGATGGGCAACCACGCGAGGCTTTCGTGGGGAATCGGGTTCAACTTCGCTCATTGCAATGTAAGAATTCTCGATTCATACATTTGTATTTTACGCTTTTGTATTCATTTACATTATTTTGAGAACTGATGTATGAATTGGTGTTCATCACGATTAAATTCATACTGATTCTAACACTTTCAAGTTATCATAAATACTAAATTATTCTAACCAATTAAATAACTATTTAATTGATTCTATTTGTTAAATCGATATTCTATAACGAATCCCTTGTAATCGATGAAATACATTTCAATTATACGCTCTTCTTTAATTTCACATGAAATATAACTCAACGTTATCAGACAAGGCTGGTGGACCTTCTGTGCTCGTGATAATAAGAAGTTGTATAATAATAATAATTGACCAATTACTATTATAACGATTACCTAGCAGAAGATCTAGCAATCGCTCATAACCCCTTAAATTATCATGAACCCAATTCCTAGTAATATACAATTAGCTAAGTCAACACTGTTCGAGTAGTCACATTTAACCTTAACCGTAAATGAATTGACACACAATCGTCGCGAATCCAAGATAATAAACGGAATCAATTCTCATTGGATTTCCAACAAATAAACTTAAAATAAGTCAACCCCTTATAAGTCACCAAACGACTGGGTGGTCAATTAAGGATCATGATCCCGCAAGTCACAAGAAGTCTCTATAAACGAGTGATCATCCTTCAAAGTCCCTAAACGACCAAGCGATTTACTTTTTCCTGCGACCTCGCTATTCAAATGCTCTATAGTAAAGTCCAAATACGTGTTAATCACAAGCCTGGACCTCATGCAGGGGGGAGAAGGATTAACCAGACTGGGCATTTAGTACCAATTCACATCAAAAAGCAAGTCCAACATATAACCTGCCATCCAACAAGCCAAGAAAGACTCAAGGCCGCTTATAAATGGAACAACACGTGCTATATTTTTAAATAAACGTGAATAATTCTCAAGACCAACATGTACTAAATTCGTGTTAAAATGGAAAACGCCCGGTCAACCCGACACTTACTACATATGCATTCGGCCCGAGGGGGTAATTTGTGATAAAGGAAAATTTATTTGAAAATTAATTAAATTGATTAAGACGAATTAACCAAATTAATTAAAGCCAAGCCACTAAAAAAATGCCACTGCCAAGAAGTTGGCCCGATTAAACTCTAAATTCAAATTAAACCCTAAATTGAATTAGGGTTACCGAGAAAATAGCCTCAAATTAAATGTCAATTAAAATTAGGTTTGAATAAAAACCCCAATTTTATTGTCAAAATCAAGCATGTATGGAAACGGAAGTCCGAAGTTACCGGCTCAAATTGCTAGAAAGATCGGAGTTCAAAATGAAGACTCCGAAAAGTTTGGGTTTAAAATCAGAAGCTCCAAGAAGTCCAGGGACTTAGAAATAGATACCTATTTTAGGGTTTCTTAAAGCCAAAGTTGTGTTTTTAATCAACGGTCCAGATTAAAGTGTCAAAAATCAACTGCCAAGATCGCGATCCAATCTCTAAAACGCACCGGTCACCCAGAAGAAAAGATTCAAAGCCCCCAAAACCTATAAATATCCCCCCCTAATTCAAATTAACATCCCATAATATTACAGAATAATTCAAAATGTCATCTTATAATTCACAAAAACCTCTAAAATTTCACAAAGAAACCACCACTCAGCGAATCCTGGGAGACAAAATGCCCCCTCAAGCATCAAAGCAATGGCCAACCTGAATCATATTTAAAACACAATCCAACTAAGCTTCATAAGCCGTGTAAGTCTGACAGATTACATAAGAGCTCTAAAGTTTCTAAGCAGTAGACCATTTTCAAGACTCAGTCATTGTTACAGTATGATTCGATCCGGGTAATATCATTCCTGGGGGCCGGACTAGTGTTGTTACAATATGATTACGAGATTAACTATAGATACTCGATCTGAATTTTTCACGCGAGTCTCATTTTATTCAAAAAAAATTTATAACTCTATTCGAATTTTGTATATTTCGATTCCAATTATGATATTTGGGTCTAGATTTAATCCCAACGTGCCTTGTAAGAAAAAAGGCCGTGAAGTCGCAGAAAACCAGAAGACATCAGACATGTCGTCCTTTCATCCACCTAAAAGGTGCGAGCGGCTCCACCGTGCATTGACGGAGTGCCACCGCAAGGTCGCCGCCGGTCCAGGTCGAGAGGCGGCGTGCCACCATCTGAACCGGTCTCTAGCGGAGTGCTTAGTCTCCAGTTGCTGCCCTAATGAGTCCGACGCCGTCCGGAGTCTTTGCTCAAGTGGCGGCACTGCCCTTAAACGCCGCCAGTGTCAGCAAGCCAAGGTTTCATTATCTGATTGCCTCTCTTCCCATCAACAATGATATTTCTAGGTACTACACAGTGGCTGAATCATGAATTTTATATAGGAGAGTAACTAATACTCGCTCCTTTTTTTTTTGGTTAGTTGTCAACTTTTAGCCATGTGTATATGGATTAATGCTATGTTTGAATCGGGTAAATGAGGGTGAGGGCAAATATTTAAAATTATTTAGGGAAGAGAATCAGGTGAATTGGAAAAATAAATTAAATTGTTGTTTGGATACAATAATTATGGGGGAGGGAGAATATATTAAATTGTCTCATATTTGTCATTCTCCCTCAATTTGAGGATAATGATTTTAGTTGGAATGAGGGGTAATGAGTAGTAATAGATTCTCCTAGGGAAATATATAATTGAGTTCTCAAACAACAAAAATTATTAAATTCCCCTTGATTCCCCCTAGTTACCCCCAAAACAACCAAACCATGAGGAGAATAAAAAGTAGTCAAAAATAGGTTGAAAATGTAAAATGATAATTATCTGAAACTATATCATCGGTTGATTGATAATTTCATAAAAAAAATAGTAAAAGAATACAAGTACAATTTTCTATGCTCGAATGACAAATATTTTGAAATAAAAAGTCTAGTCTAGAACCACAAAAAAATGGAGTAGTGTATAAAGTATTATACAAATGAAGAAAAATATACATATTTAGGGGGCAAACAAGTTGAATAATGGATGATAAAATTTTAATTTTTAATAGTTCAAATTTAATTTTTTAAAATTTTAGCTGGCCACGTCCCCCGAATTACTCCACTGGGACCAAATATTCTAGCGTTGCCCATCTTGAGTTTGGTTGACTTTATTCGTTTTTTAGTTTTGTTGATTAAATTTGCCCAATAAACCAACAAGGCAGTAGTAGAATTAAATAGTAGGATGATAGGGAAGAGTTTTATTATAGAAATATCAAATTTTGTGGAATGTATAATGGATATTAACTTAGATTTATAAACTGAAAATTTGATTCTTGTCCAATTATGTATTTTCTTTGGAGGCACTCGAGCTAGCTTTGTGCTGCGTGACTGCCTCCCTTCTACGGAGAATTCTTGATTGCTCTCCAACAGTAGATGAGATAATTATGTGCATCATGATCTGGAAGTGAAAGTGTTTGATGTCATTTGACTTGTAGTGTTCACAATTTTGATTGTGCGATTGAGTCAGTTGAAGAAGGCGTATGGTGATGATTAGTGCATTCTACTTATTCTACACCATTTCAAAGTTAATTTCTATCTCCAGGTACTGTTTTTTTCCTATGACAGTTTTATTTCAATGGTAAAGAGTTCTACATCATCTTAGGGACCCCTGTCAATACAATATCTAGTAATCTACGTATATTTGGTAGTACATCTTTAATTAGACTTGCTTACCTCAAAGGTCAAGCCTTTTCCAATAAGGTCGACTGCAAAGACTTCAAAGTTGATAGAGTTTCAAGCAAAAATTGTACTACTACTACTACTATGTTTGCATATGCGGATTAGTAGTTGAACTTCATATCTTATAATATGCCTTCTCGTTATAAACTTTCTCAATGCTTTTTCTTCCAGTATATTTCTTATTTAAATTAGTGTCTATTTTAGAAGTCTCGCCATCTTGCATTTCTTTCAAGAACATTACGAGTTAGTCCATAGATAATCAGCACAATGTGTGATTTTGAGTTCCAAGTCCCTCCATGGCCTTTTTCAACTTACAAGGGGAAAGTGAGGATGTTTGAACTTGTATTCATTCTTGAGGGGATTGCATCAATCGTAGTTTCCTTGGCTTTCATATTTGTACTAGGGAGGTACCAAGGAAAGATTAACTGAATCAGGTTTTTTCCGGTACCAAACCCCAATGAATTTCATTTTAATAAACTCCTTGAGGCTACTGACAGTCGAAGAAGTCTGTTTGGCTGATGAAGTTTTTTCTCCGTTTAAAAGGACTTTCTCAAAGATGGTTGCTATGCCTTAGTTTTCAATCTGACAGTTCGTGATTATAAGAATGAGTGCAAGGTACCATTTACACATGTCATAAGAGTTTCACTAGAGTCTTCAGTAGTTGCTGTAGTGAGGATTTAGAATTTCGCCAGTCTTCAGTAGTTTATGTAGTGAGGATTTCAAGGCTTTAATGTTTAACAACTTGGCATCCGGGAAGTGTCACACTCTTACAACTTCGAAGATCTTATATAGAGACTACATATAGTTATAGACATAGCAACTGTGTTGGACTATTTCTATTATGGTTATTTGTCACTTGTAATTGTGATATGAAGTTATGAACCACTAGTAGTGTCTCTTACTTGATGAAGATACACTGTACATGCATTTTAAATAGTTAAAAGCTATCTGGTGAAGTTGATTGTACTAGTCACACTACTACTTTGGCTACTCTCTTCAAATAGTACACCTCTTAATAGTTGGTATTCTTGTCGTATTCTATTGCATTAACAAATTTAAATTGATTGCAGAAGACGGATCAGAAAGACCAGTGTCTAAGGGTGTTTGTTGATGCATTGTTGTGATTGTGGAAGTCTTTACAAGAAAGAAGCCAAGTGATGAAACATTCCCTGCAGATTCAATTGTGAAGTGTTGAGTGAGAAATCGATGCCTTGAACAGTTCCGCTAGGTGTAGACTCAAACCTTGTCAGGCAAATGAACAACACTACTTCACTTAATGGAAAAGATTAACTGATTAGCATCCATGGTGAATTGGCATTGGCACTCTTGGCAGTTGGCACCACTATGAAGAGAACTCGAGAGTTTATTGCAAATGTCGGAGGAAGTTGAAACTCAGGCTTTGACATATTGATATGATTTATTTATCCTTTTTTCTTCATTTTTTTAAAACTCTACTGTTGTTTACAAGTTGAGGCAATTACTAATGACTGCATTATCCACATACATGAGCATATAATGCATGGAAACATATTCATTGATGATTCATGAATTTTTTTTGCTTTCTGTTTATGTTCCCTTTCATCTTGCTCAAACTCAACGCTGATTTGGTATTAGATAAATAATTTTTTTATGAACTAGAATACATGGATACAATTATCTGGTAAATAAAAAAGGCAAGGTGGCTCAACTGTGAGCAAATTCATGCTCTCTAGAATGGTTTATCTAAATCACAAAATACCAGGAGTTAAAACAGAAAAGCACTGGGTAGTGCACAATATACAAATAACCCTGAGATCATCCTAATCAATAATAGTCCCAACTTCCAAGAGGCCATAGATCGAACTGTCCCTGAAATCTATGAAAAACAAGAAATTTAATAGCAACAGTGCAATATAAATCTCCAAATTTCATACAGGCCTAATGCCACTGAAAATCTCCAAATTTCATACAGGCCTAATTTCATACAGGCCTAATCTCCAAATTTAATAGCGTTCTTCCCATTCAATGCAGACTCGAGTTTATCGCAGAATTTTCTCCAAGGCATTCTGAAGCTCAAAAGTCCTCTCTCATATCTGGTTTCCTCTTTGCCTGCGAAGAAAGCCGCACATCCCTCTCTCGTTCAAATTCACGGTAATCAGCACGCTGTAAAAAAGAAACTTTGTCCAGATACTGATTCGAACTCTTCTTGTAAGCATCCAATTCGTCTTCTAGGCCTTTGTTTTCTTCTTTGTACCCACCCCAGTCCATCTTTGTCTTGTCAAGGACACTGAGTTTTGGTTTCTTTTTTATTTGCTCAAGAATTGAATCAACAGCAGAAGCAGTACCCGCAGGGGCTTTCCCTTTATCAGGCACGTCTTTTGAATCAGCATCAACGAGCTTCTTATATTCAATTTGTTCACCAGCAAAATCTCGAACTTCCTTAACCTGTTCCAAAGGAAGACAGGGTTTTAATCTAAGAGAGCATTGCAGTTTTCAAACTCCTTAAGACTATATAGTTATGCTTCCACATATATGATATGTAACAATCTAAAACAAAAGAGTTATCTCTTACAAATGAGGTTATTAATTCATCCTACTTTTGTTTGTCAGTTCATGTTTCAATGAAGGAAAAGTGTAATAGTCTCTCTTCTTTTCCTTACTTTAACCAAACAAAACAAAACTCAAATGAGAGTCCAAATAGATAAGTATCATGAAACAACACATTAAAGATTGTACATGACAGCTAATTTAGAAATATAACAAAAATCTAGAGAAGTAACATTTAAAGATACATCAGGCTCATAATTAGCTCACCTCATGCTTTCCCTTGGTAGAAGGACCTAAAGAAGCAGCATCTTTAACTGCTGAAAGAGCAGCAGCAGCAAGGTTTTTTACATCATCACTAGCAGTAAAAGGACTACTGGGTTGCTCCACCACCTCAACGTTGTTTGGAGATGATTCTTTTTTAGGTGCCAACCCCAGGTACGCCATCCAGCCCTGATATGAAAACATTAACGATGTTGATAACAGATTCATTAGCATACATTTAAGGATAACTTATCTACATAATTCTCTGAGCAGATAAGAGATCGATTCCTCACATTAGTTGAGGATGCCTGTGGAGATTCTTTACTACGCTTGTCTAAGATGGATTTCAGAGTGCTTTTAGAAACTCCTTTGTTCATCTGCTGCCACAGAACATCTATCCGAGCTCTTGTTTCTGCTTTTTTACATACAAAGGTCATAAGAGGGAAAACTCATACTCCATCCGTCTTGAAATATTTGACTGTTTAGGGAAAGTATATTCTTCTTTTTTAATTGATCGTTTACTTTCTCATATGCAACTTTTGTATTTGAATTCTTAACATTCTTCAACTTTATTGCTTTATATCCTCCCATTTTCATTTTTTTGGTTGATATTTGAGAAGTTGGTCACTCTGTGGAAATGATAAAAAGTTATGACCCATTTACCTAGTTTTCTAATCCCTTAATAAAGCAATTTTGAGCTAAACAGTCAAATAATCTAAGTCAGAGGGCGTAAAAAATATAGGTTACAGAGCAGAACTAGAAGACAAAAAACAGAACTCGATAAGAGCCATTGATAAAAAAGACAGGTTAAACATCCTAACCAGTTTCGTCAGGATGTGCCATTCTGGAGGGAGGATTTATGTTTTTCTCTTTCTTGGACTATATTATGAACCCATCAGCATTTCCTTTGTTATCTGCACTTCGTGAAACAAAGTAATTAAAGTTCATATAGATTATAGTACAGAAGATAAAGTAAAATACTAGACAAAGACATAATTTATCCAGGAACAGTCTCTTAATTAACAAGAAACAGGAGAATGATGTAATCATTGTGATGTCTCATAACCAAAGCTGTGAATAGCGTGTAACGGTCAGTAGCGGTGAGCTCCAAAAGCTATAGCTGTATAGCGGTAAAGCACAGTGGTAGTTTTTCGGAGTTTCATATATGACATATATTTATATATATAACACAAAATTTGCAATCCTTCTAATCATTTAGTTCAATTCTTTGTTGCTTATAACATTAAAAAACATCCAACTACAATTCAAAAGAAAAACGTGTATAATTAAAGATTATAAAAATATAAAACAAATTATTAAATCACAATAAGATTATCACATATGAAATTATTAAAACAGATTATATAATGGATAATAAAAACACAGATTATAAAATTACTAAAATAGATTATAAAATTGTATAAAACAAAAAATATATCACAAAATTTGCAAATTTAGTTTAATTCTTCATTTTTTACAAAATTAATGAACATCCAACTATAATTTAAAAGACAAACGTGCATAATTAAAAAAAAAACTCACAGAAACCAAACCTCAAAATTCACATCAAGATCAGATTAAACTAAACATGTTCATAAAAATTCAATCCTTTAAATCAATAACATACACCATAAAAAATAAAATAAAGCCCCACCTCAATAATTCACACAGAGAGGAGACTAAATTGAACTTCACCAAAAAGGATTCAATCTTTATTCACATATAGCCAAAACATATCTACACAGAAATGTAAATCACCGAAGCTAGAGAACAGGAGCTAGAGAGGAGAGGGAAAAGTACAATCTGATGACAACCAAGAAGAAGATTTGAGTTCGGATTAGGGTTTAACAAAGATGGAGAAGAAAGATGGGGAAAAGGAGGCAGACGTGGGAGAAGGGCTGATTTTTAATTATTTTTTGAGAAATGAAGGCTTTTAGGGTTAAAAGGGTGTAAAATATCGGACTCCCCTAAAACCGCTATTGCTGCGCTACCGCTACACTGCTATACTGGTCAATAGCGGGAAATCTTGGAGCCAACCGCTACGCATCGCTTTGTAGCGCTAAAGCACCGAGATAGCGCCACTATCTACCACTTTGCTCATAACTTAATAAGAAATCAAATGACTTTCGATTCACTATTATTAAAATTTGATTTAGATTCCCATTCAGATTGCAGTTCTTAAAATTCGATGTAATCAATACACAATATTAGACTCCACAATAATGTGAAAACTTCAACCCCATAGATACAATTGCAAAATAGGATTTCAAATTCCACATTGCCAAAACACCACCAAACAGAGGTAGACAAGACAATAATGTACACAGATTCAGTGTTCCATAGCAAGCCAAGCACAGTGCAGAATTACATGGGAGAGGTACTCCTGCTACACCCTATACATAATACAAACTGCAACTACACGAACTTGACTTATCTAATAAATTGCTTGACAATATTCATTAGGAGCTCGTTTGAGCATAAAAACCCAGAACTTGTACGAATTACACTCAATAGGCAGCTCAAAGAAAGACTAACACATGATAAATCGATAATTAATGGTAGTGATCTCATATTGATCTTGTAGGGATTGAATGAAAATAACGTAAGGTGGATTTCACACAAATCCATGATTTGAGATTTAATATCCGAGGTTCTTAACTATCTTCAATAGAATTGAACAAGCGTACAGGCATAATTTGACCCTTACAATACACTGAAAAAAGATAATCTAATGTGTCTTAACTACCTAATTAACAGTTGATCAACTGAGTCGAACTACTTAATAACGCCATTTTGATTTCCTCGAAGTATCCCAACACTAACACGGATGTATTTATGTGTAACAAATAACACGTTCCTACGAAAGTTGAAACGAAAAACTGAGCTTCCTCGAGTTTAATCTCTTTGAAAACGATCTCTACCAAATGGACAACACAAGTCGGCTACATTGAATTATTATAAAATAAAAAAAGGCAAATAAGTATAGTAAAAGGAAATCATATATTATCTCCATCTCAAATTAACTGGAATGCTTGTCTAATTAATTAAAAACAACTCACTTTTGGCCTTCGATTAATATTACCCAATAATATTTGGACATAAACTGAAAGGTAACTGAATAAATTGTTGCTTAAAAAATAAGAATATGGAGGAAAAATCGCACCTTCGCAAAGTCTCTTATGAATGCTGAAACGTTTGTAGAGCGAAAGAAAATAAATTATTCAAGGAGAAATAGAGAATGGACTAGGGTTAGCACACTCCAAATAGTCGAAAAAACTTAGTTGTGAAATTACTATTTTAGCCCCCTTTTTTTTTTAAGTGTCGTGCTTGAGAAAGTTTTCTTTAGGGACAAAATATTCATTTCATATATTTTCAACACTGTTTAGATGCGCTTTTAGAGGCACCTAAACCGTAAAATAAAGCGAAACTTCATCTACAACCAGGAACGGGCCTAGTTGATAGGTATGAATACCCTAAACAAAACATAGTCTAGTGGAGATGGTCAGGTATTATTATTTCAAATCATTTTGTCTGTGTTCGATTCTCGGTGGAAGCTTAGTTCTTCATTTTATCTTTATTTTTTAAAGTAAGCAAATGGTAAGTAGTAAGTACGGAGTACTACATACAATATTTGATAGTAAGCCTAAATCTTCCTTTTTTAAAATATCTTCCCTATTTCTTACTCCATACAATAAGGTGTAAGTGCTACGAAATAATTTTAATAGCCAATACATGGCATATATTTTAAATTTGTACTTGTTTTCATTTGAATATTTTAAATTTTGATTCTTTTTTGTCCCCAACTTATAATTCTAATACAAAGCTTCATATACGAGTAAATTTTTTCTTCTAAGAATAGTGTGACATACATATTCTTGATATGATTTTTCTCATTTAATCTTTAAGTTTATTTTACCTTATTTATTTTATTTTTGAGATAACAAAAAGTAATTATAAAAGTTGATAAGTGATAATTTTTATATTATCAAAATAATAAAAATTAATTTTATATCAAAACTTTTTGAAAGGACCTTATTTTTTCATTTGACTATGTAAAGTATAAAATATTGAATATCGGATAATTATAAAGAAGTATTATAATGAGTACGAAAATTCTAGGATAATTTTTATGGTTAAAGGATTGTTGACGACTTTGTAGTAAAATAAGTGTCGAGTGCACTTAACAACATACTTATTATCAATCGATGTCAATCATTGAGAATGAGAAAAATACAAATAAAGTTATTGTGTAAAACCGTATAAAGATCCACAATAGTAAAAACTAGATGTCGTAAAGTTCAATAAAATGAATACCCATCTTTTAAATTCTGGGTCCGCCCCTACCTACAACCGTGTAATATTATAAAATTGCATCCTACCATCTTATCTAATGGATTAGTATCACCGGCATACCAACCAACAAAGAACTAAAGTGCTAAGTACGAACACCCTCGCTTCTTCACGCAGTGTGGGTTGGACTCTCATAAGGAGACAATCTTCATGTCAAGTTTGCTAAAAGCGAAAAACTCTGGGCCTCCCTAATCAATCGAGGCACAATCCTAAAGGATTAACCTCCTCGATATCCCAAGCGTTAACCTTGAGGGCCATTAGTATGAGAATTTCACACTTTCTATCTACTAGTATTTTCCTCATTAATCAATGCTCAGACATCATATTGGCCTATTCTTGATTATAAATGGTGAGCAAAGTTGCACATTATATATAGGTAGATTAGTAACTACTCTACAATGAATTTATGGGTGGTTATTTTTTAAGTTGGTTATTAAAATTTGACAAGTGACAAATAAATATAATGCCACATGGATAGGTTAAATGACCTTCTAGGCTTCACAAAATTTTTTTGACATTCTCACTTTATATATAATATAGATACTATAAAGGAGATCATGTTTCATCTCTCTTCATCGGCGATGTCCATATGTTATGATTATATGCTATTTTAGTGGATTATATTTATTTGTCATCAATTTTAATAACCAACTTAAAAAATAATCACTCATAAATTCATTATAGATTAGTTACTAATCTACATATGCAATGTGTAAATTTACTCACCATTTACGGTAAATTGATATTACTATGATGCACAAGCATCGATTGTAGCAAAATACTAGTTTGTATTTTAATTAACTTAGATCGATCAGAGCAAAATACTAGTTTGTATTTTAATTAACTTAGAGCACTCACATGAGATCTTCTAAAAGCTATAATAAGGATGAAATTATAAAAAATGACAATTTTTTTTGCTTTTTCAACTTCCCTAAAATAAGGTGGACCCACACAATTTTATTCACACAACTTATCCATCAGACAAATTTATTCATTCCTCATTTTGCAGTTACTTTCCTTCCCTCTAACTTTTTCTCTATTCCCTCATCTTTTGCCTCTACCTTCTCATATTTGCCACCATTTATTTTACTTGTCCTTTCTCATATTTTCCATCCCATCCATGAAATCTTAATTTGTTCCTTAATCCATAATTTTTTAGCTGCATTTTGTATTGTTGATTATTCCACTTCATTTTTGGTAACTTTTTTGAATATTGAATTTGGGTTCCTACACAAATTTTTGTATATGATTAGATTTAGAAAGCTGAATTACTTTGGGATTTAATGAAAAAAGGCTTATTTGACTTCAATTGATTTGTCATACTTATAATTATTATTTATGAAATACTTGGTCAATTATGATAAACTAATTATAATTATAAACAATTTTCTAAACAGTAAGGAGTTTTTGGATAGCTAATTTTATCAGTATATGTATAATTTAGAAGAAATTCTTTGTTTTTTAGTTTATTTTATTGAAACTTTCCATCTTTATTATTTTTATCCCCAGCTTTTGAATTTTAATTAATTATATTTTTCTAGAGGTGTTCTTCGATTAATCTATAGGGGTTTGATATTAGATCTCTATTTATAAAAGTAGAATCTTGTATTTGAAATGCTTAATTGTGTGTTTAATTGAATGTATAAGATGTTGGAACTATGAGATATTAGATCTCATGAAAATGACCCTTGAATTGATTCCACAAACGATTTAATCATTCAAAACTATAAGTTCGACATATATTAATTGTTGGACAATTAATATTTAGGATTTACTGTATCGACATTGGCCAGAGGTTAGCTTTATGGCTTACTAGGGTGTTACTTAAGTATTTACTTTAAATCAGGAACATGTTATCGTGTTATGATTACGCCGGTAATGATATACATGTAATCATTGTGATGATTATGTGTGATTCATTTGTGTTAGCCCATGATATGATTATGTGATTATATTCTGGGTGGGTATCAAGATCGCTTCGAGGTAAGTAATAGCTTGAACTCCCAACTTACTTATGTATTTCCTCGTGGCCTTGTCGGCACTTATGTATTTATGTGGCCTCATTGGCAATCATGTCACTCTTACGATCATGGTGACGTTTTAGGCCGCGCTTGGATATTGCTCGGGAGCAGTAGTCGTTATCGGTAGTGACGGTTTGGGGAGTTATGTACGACCACTGAGGTGACTCGAGTATCGTGATTTGTACCCCATGTGTCGGGATGACAGGGGTTAAAGCGACCTCCTTCCTCGCAGGATACGCGACGCTATCGGGCCTTATACTACGGTATGCTTGTGCATGACTCTTTGATCAGCCTCTTTGTCAAAGCTACAGATTGTCGGGCAATCTTACACTACGGTATATACCACATAAGGGGTTTGGCCTCTTTATACCATAAGAGCGGCCCTTATGATCACTTCTGTTGTGGTGCATCATTAGTCGGCAAGTGGGTCTCATACTACTAAGAGATAATCACATGGGTTTGGCCTTATACTTCTAAGATAAAGAAATGCAAGTGGTTTATTAGCGGTCGATCCATTCCCAAGTAGTAGATCTGATTGAGTATAAGCATTAGAGGTGTTGGGTATATTCAGGGAGAGCATGGTAGATGTAAGGTGACGACAGAAGAAATCGTTGCTGAAGCCCCTATGATTTTTATTCCGGTGTTTCAGGTGCCTTATCGAGACCTTCTCTATTATATTCGACATGTTAAGTGCCCGAGGCCTCTTTGGAATATTATTATCAGATGACTTTATTAGGTAGTTCGGGATATATATATATATATATATATATATATACGAATTTATTCATGTTTGGCTATTATAATATCTGTCTGCCTCATTCTGTATGGTAAGTTCATCCTCGTGTTGGGTTCACTAAGCTCGCAGCCCACCCTCTGGCGCCATTTTCATTTCAGGTCGTGTCGACAAAGGGCAATGCTCCAAAGTGGTCGTTGGTAGTTTTGTTCGAGCGGGTTAAAGCGAACATCTAAAGTGAGGATCCTCAATAACGATTTTGATGTGTTGTCAATCAAGCTTTTGATTGTTGTACTTTATTTCAAACTTTAGCCTTGGCTGTGGCAATTGATATTTTATAGCTTTGAATACAAAGATTTATTCCCCTCAAGCACTACGGCATTACTGCTTATTCGATATTGCTGTATATATACGGAGTCAAGCTGGTTAGATATCACCCCGATGGATTAAATTTTAAACTGCTATTATTTTGAGAATATTAATGGAAATCAAATTTTGGATGAAACGGTAGTAGTTCTTAAACTCGTCGCCCATCGGCTCGGGTGATTAAGCGATGTTCTGGGATTATAAATTACTCAAATTCTCAGCGCCGAATTTCTGGGCGGGTCGTTACACACCTAAACCATAAAATAAAGGATATAAAATGATAATTGTGCCCTAAGTTTCTAAACTCTTTAATGCATACAATATTCACGGTAAGCCAAAAATTCTCCTTTTTTAAAATATGTTCTCTATTTGCTACTCCATACAATAAGTATGCCAAGCTGTACGAAGGAATTAATTTGAAGGTATTTGACGTAAGCCAAAATTCTCCTTTTAAAATATGTTCCCTATTTGCTACTCTATACAATAAGGGTGCATTTGGTATGAAGGAATGAATTTGAAGGTAATGAAATGAACGCGGGTGTAATGAAACGAATGTGGTAAATCTAAAACGAATGTAGAAAATGAATTATTTTGAACAATTCAATTACTTTGTTTGGTATGTTATAGGAATCAAATAATTTATCTTACATGTTTCATATATGGCAATAAGAATAAGTTAACATAACAAATTTATATTAAAGTCATATAAATTTATTAGTTTTAAATTTATTATTTATTTATTATAAAAATGGGTCGGATAAAATAATATTAATATATTAATTTAGTTATAAGATAACTAGAACAAGAATAGTAAATAGAGAGAACAATAGAAAAGAGGAAGAGAGGTTTTATTCATATAGTTAACATAATACATAGGAAGCCTATTTATAGGCATTACAAGAGATTGACTTGATAATTAACTCTTCCTATTCTCTAGCAATTGATTGACATCCACTACACAGATAATGATTCATAACATTCTCCTCGACGTACAATCATCGTGAACATGCCTCATTAAACATTATAAGGAAAATCCTTTCTCGTGATAAAACTCGCGAAGGAAAGATGCGATTCTAAACATACACATATAACGATGCCCCCATTAAAAACCTTAATAGGAAAATCATCTGGGAAAAACTCGATTAAGGAAAAAAGAGTGGCCAACGCTGATGACCTCCTTATGATCACATCACTTTGACTCTCGATCACATAGTCCCATCATTTTGGATAATTTCTTGAATATTGAGGTAGGGAGTGACTTAGTGAAAATATCTGCTGGATTATCACAAGATCAAATTTGTTGAACATCGATTTCACCATTCTTCTGATCTATCTCCTTTGATATATTCTTCCTTTAATTGACAATACATGTACACTTATCTTCATACAAGGTCGTCGGGACCAATTTTCATATGATATATCACAAGTAATATGGATCAGCTGGATCATATTCCTCAACCAAACGCATTCACAACTTTCTTCTCGTATTTCAAGATTTCGTGTTCGGATTACTTACTCATATGTTCTCGTTTCATAATATATCATCATGACATACATCACTACTAAATAAACACCATGTATGTGATCAAGATTAATATGAGCATCAAGCATTCGCATAGCCAATTCTCTATAAATAGAATATGTTCAACTGGAACAATATCATATCCATTGTACATTTAACTACACTCCAATGCCTTCTTGTTGGTGAAGAATCCTCCGCTCCTATAAATTAATAGCAAATAATATATCGAGTTTTGTATGACTAACAAGATATGTCACCGCTTCTACTTCAATCGCACTTGTATATGATACTTCAAGATCAAATAATTCTTTTATATTTTCTCCGTGTATTGACGGTTCTTTTTATTCACATCTTCAGAGTATTATGTCTCATACCAACGCTGGTTATCCATTATTTCATCTCAAATTACTTTAAAGTTTATAATTCTTGGAAGTTTTCAGAGTTCCAATAATGCTTAAGTCGTAAACATAAATTGCGATTTTCATAAAATTTTCTCCTGATCCTTACATGTATATATAACGGCATGTAAGATTATTCGTTTAACCAACTTAAATAGTCACTAGGAAAACCCTGTAGGGCAAAAACCTAGTGAAATAAAATAGTATATTCTCTTTAGATATGTTTCAGGTAATTATCTCATTAAAAAACCTTACCAATAAAAAATCAAAGGGAAAAACTTAGCAAGGAAAAGAATACAACGATATTATACATTCTAATGAGATCATCATTGTATCATTGTATCATATCTCCCCCTAACGAGATCATCGCATTATTCGCTGCATTATCCAAATAACGCTACAAGAGTTTATAAATATTGTATGATTATGCAATCATATATCAGTTGTAAGATGTACATTAGAATTGGTACTTCAAGACCAACTTCATGTTTTCCGGATGAGATATTAAATTATCTCTTATGAATCTCATTTAATTGAGATTAAATATTTCTACCATGTATCAAATTTGATACTTACTTATAATTGTGAGAAGCTCACTGGGTTTCAGATAAACCTTTACAAAAGCCTATTTGATTATACACGTTTGACTTGCACCGAGAACTCCATTGGAGTTCTTGTGCTGACTTATTCATGATAACTTAGTCATTGAGAACTCTTTAGGAGTCTTTATAAACTGCAATCAGATCTTTAATAGTATCATAATTATTCATGTGATCAACAATGACAAATAATTTAAATCATTAATAAAGATACGTAACATCAATATCAACTTACAATTAATAATTCAAATATCTCACACCACATAATATGTAAACAAATCGATCATACAATCACATAGGGCATAATATAAATACAACGTTAAACATGTATGACATATTATCGATAGACTTCTATGTTCATGTGATATTGAATAAGATGATAATGCAAATAAATATCTAATAATGCAGTTCGAACTTGCAATCCATCTTGCAGATGCCTTTGAGTTTATTCTCACATTAACTCAATTTGTTAAATTTTCTTAATATGTGATATATGTGTCGTATTATCATATATATTCTTATACATGCTTTCATGTATACTTTTTTCTCAGCATGCTATATTATACATCATATACGCATATCAAGAGGTTATATTTTGTTGCTACCAAACAAATATAATTTTGATAATTCTCTTTCAAAAGTGTAAATGACACCTTGTACTCATTTAGTGCCTTCGCTACAAATATTTTCCGACAAATCTTACTTCGCTTATTTGCACGGAGACCTAATATATAAATGTACTAGTATCATATTTCATTAGACTTCAAGCTAAATTTCACTTGTATAATGAGTTTACTTACTCTTGATCGCTTTTTCTCTTTGGTCATTCATATATATATATATATATACTTACTTAAGGAGATAGATTTCTCGATCCTCATATAAGTATTGCTTCCATCATATGCAGCTATTCATCAGATGCAATATTTATTGTCGACATTGCTTCTCATTTTGCTCCACCATGTTCATGATAACTGAGATCTCATTATATTCATGAATTTTAGTATGTAAATATATTCTAGACATTTGTTATTTCTTTATCTTATTCATAAGATATATTATGCATCTACCAATTCCTCGAGGTGATCATCTTCACCATCTTCAATACTCATATCTTCACGGTGGAACTATTTGATCTATAACGGTTCTTCACAACTTTCACTTTGAATTTGAGTGTTAACAACTAGTGAGGCATCATTATCATCTTTGAGGTTAGAAATTTTGTTTGGTAGTGAACTTCTGGTTCATATTATCCCTTGAACTGTTCATGTTATCTGTTGAACTTCGAGTTCATATCTATTCATTTTGAGGATCATATAATATAGAGATATTTCATTTCAAGATATTCTATTTTTCAGTTGTATATTCTCTCCCCCTCAATGTTGAAAACATTGATACATCACAATGGAAAATTACTTCATAAACTAATTTCAATTTAATATTTCCATGTATATAGATGTTTATACCCAATATGTATCATAAAATGAAAAAGAGTCATATCTTGTGCATATTTTTGGACGAGCATCTCGATTTATCGAGCACTGGGAGGGTAAAACATTTGGCTTCTAACCAAACCAACTATATTAGGGGAGTCGTATGATAACTTTTGGGCCTGATGCGAATCCGTGTTACTGCATGTAGTATAATATTTCCCAACAATCAATCGAGGCGATGATGTAATACATTATGCCCCCAAATGTCAATCGCGGAGTTAACTTCTCATGTAGTGCACCCAAACTATTAAACTGTTTCATTGACTCTTCAATAAGTGTCCAATCTAATTTACAATTATTGTTCTCGATCGTAACTAATCCAGACGGTCTAACCGTCATGCCAAATAATAAAAGTTTTGTTAATTCTCAAACTTTGTTTGAAAGAACTTTATTTTTTATACTATAAATATGTGTCTAGTACTCTACCCACACGAATCAAGATAATTATTTCTCAATATAACATTTTACCATATGATGTAATCGGGCAACAATAAAAATATTCAATTCTTCCTTCGCTTGTTATCTCACGTGCAGCCGTTGGCTCATGTCTTTGAAAACCGATTAGGTTTCTTTTGAGATCGCTTTTAGGAATACAATGCATCTTTAATATAAATTTGTGTTCCTGCAAAGACCACTATGTTAGCTCTTCCATGCCTTTAATTAATTTTGTACTTTCTCATATTGGTGATAACATTGGATTCTCTTGTTACTTCAACTAATTTCAAATTTTTTCTATCTTTTACGTATATGAAAATAGCATCGTTTTACTGATTAAACAGACTACCTCTCGCATGCCTACATACTCAGTAAGTAATTTCATTTGTAAGGTACTTATGGACCTATAAGAAATTGTAAGTAGTAATCAATCAATAAAATTAAATTGGCGTAACCGAATTCAGATTCTTCAAATTTTATGAGTATTTAGGGCCTCACAAATGAATTCATACGATTTCTCAGATTATTTTCAAAATAAATGAAAGTATCGATAGAAATTCTTTTGTAATATTTAAGCCCTTAATTTATGGTCGCCAATTCTAAATCCTTGATCTTAGCAATACGTAACTGGAACGAAGTACACTGAT